>PVJN01029838.1:0-26103 GCA_004026805.1 Lasiurus borealis
CCACCGCTGCGCGTGCGCCCCTCTGCACCCTGGCCCAGCGCCACAGGCTGGCGGGAGCGCTGACAGTTTCAGGCACGCGCCTCCCCGCTGTGGGGTCTGCGGGTACCTCCCTCCTTCAGCGTTAGACTTGCAGCTTGGTTGGACGGACAATGGTACGTTTTTCCCCACAGTTTGGTTTCAGCGATGAAGACAAAGTGCACCACGAGGGCCTCGAAAATGGGCACAGAGGCCGTAAGATGCTGTGGAAGGACTGTTAATAAGATTTTTTAAAACAGCATCTCCAGCACCTGATTAATAACAAGCTCATATCTTCTCTTGTGGGATCAGTTGTTCTGGTTCAGGCTGTCGGCCGTCCTCTAGTTTGGTGGAATATGGATAGAGACCGACCTCAAGACTATGTCTGGATGGATGGATGGAAAAGAAAAGGATACAGGGAGAGGGAATATATTTGACCTTTAGTTGTCAAAGCACTAGGCAAACCGAGCCAGGCCAACTGTACCTGCTTAACTGTGAGGACCATGAGAGCAGGGCCACCTCTCATCCTCTCATTGCCAGCCATCACCCCCTCCCCCCGCCGGCCCCCAAATTAAAAAGACCTCCACAAAAGAAAAAGGCTAATTCACTTAATAATTTTAAATGCCATGCAGCAGTAATAGATGCTGAAGATGTTGAGAGGCAAATTAGGTTGAGAATCTTTGCCAGTCCATAAATCTACTAAATGAATAGTAGACTGGAAAGGATGATTCCTATAGAGATTAAAAAAAAAAATTTATTTTTTTTTGGTTTGGCGCCATTCTCATAGCCATAGATTCCAACCAACTGCAAACTCAGAAAATGAAACATTTAAAGGATTATCTTTAAAGAATTATATAAGTAGAAGATAGATATAAAATGGAAAAAAAGTTTCTTTGGTGACCTTATTTCCATACATATGCCAGTGTTAAAACATAGACAATAATATGTCTATACTTTTGAGTTTAAAATTATAATATATGTTACAAAGCTAACATGTTCATTGAAAACAGCTTGGAAAAGACTTATGAACACCATCTGCTACATTTTAGTATATATTCTGCTAGTTTGTTGTCTAGGCAAATATGAACTTAGTATTCAAAAGTGGTCTGATATTAGATACTGTTTTGTAATACTTTTTCACAAAGTAATATCTTGAGAATTTTATACATTTTTAAAATGTATCTTCATTGTTGAAAGTATTACAAATGTCCCCTTTGTTTTATTTCCTATTGACCCCTTCCTCCCTGCACTGGCCCCTCTCAGGCCTTCAACACACTTTTGTCTATGTCCATGACTATGCATATAAATTCCCTGGTTAATCTCTCCTCCACCACCCCACCTTTCCTCTGAAGTTCCCCAGTCTGTTCCATGCTTCTGTGTCTCTGGCTCTATCTTGTTCATCACTTTATTTTGTTCATTCGATTCCACATACGAGTGAAATCATGTGATACTTATCTTTCTCTGATTGGCTTATTTTGCTTAGCATAATACTCTCTAGGTCCATCCATGCTGATGCAAAGGGTAAGAGCCATATAAGACAAACCTACAGCCAACATCATGCTCAATGGGCAAAAACTAAAAACATTTCCCCTAAGAATAAGAACAAGACAGAGATGTCTGCTTTTATCACTCCTATTCAACATAGTACTGGAAGTCCTAGCCACAGTGGTCAGACAAGAAGAAATAAAAGGCATCCAAATTGGAAAGAAGGAAGTAAAACTGTCATATTTCACAAATGACATGATATTGTACATAGAAAACCCTAAACACTCCACCAAAAATCTGCTTGATTTAATAAATGAATCCAGCAATGTAGTAGCATACAAAATTAACACCCAGAAATTGAAGGCATTTATATACACCAATAATGAACTCTAAGAAAGAGAAATGAAAAAAAAATACCATTTACCATTGAACAAAAAATTTAAGATACTTAGGAATAAACTTAACCAAGGAGGTAAAGAGCTGTACTTGAAAAACTCCAGGACGTTGAAAAAAGAGATAAAAGAAGATATAAATAAGCTAAAGAATATATCATGTTCATGAATTGGTAGAATCAACATCATTAAAATGCCCATATTTTGAGAATATTTTTCATAGCACATTTCAATTTTTAAAAAAAGCTGTTTAGCTTTGGAACAAAAATGTCTGAAGTCCGGGTAATTAACAAATGCATTAGAATCTAAGACATTGTTTTTCCAGATATAATTGTTCAACCAATTTATGAACAACATGGTAATGGAATCACCACTAACCATTCCACCAGAAAATATTAAATTCTTAGCTATGCTTTGTATTTAAATATTTGTGGTACTAGAGTTTGAAAACACACGCATGTTCAATGAGAGTTGCTAAGTGACTGAACAGAAATATCATGAGTTATTTCAATCAAATGAAAGTAACAAGTCATCTCTCATTTATTTGATTTTTGCTTGTGTTTTTATATAACTGCACTGACTAGCAATATATGTGTGTATGTATATGCACATATATATACATATATATACACATATATATTTCTTGTTAATTGGATCATAAAATTGTGTTAAGATGTGGCATTTAGGTACATTAAACTCATGACATATTTGGATTTCAAAATTACATGTGACCAACTCTGTATTGTTGTAGTGGTCTGTTATCTCATGGATTTTTATGCTTGAAAATTTTCTAGCTGGAAGGAACATTAGGGAACCTATAGCATGACCCTTCTATTTTACTGATTTAAAGTGAAAATGTTAGTTATGTCTTCTCTCTGAGCACTAGCTGACCAGATGGCACTGGAAAGGGAAATGGAGGGTAAGAGGATTAAAAGTTATGTAACCGTTGTTATTACATCAGCATTTGTTTTACCCACTATTATTGGTAATAAATGGAATACAATAGATAAGTACATTCCAAGTTATTCCTTTCATAGTCTTTTCAAGGCTGAAAAGACTAAAATTGAATCTAGATAACACTTATGAATAAAAGAATCAGGAGGCCCTATACTTTCCAGCTGACAGGCTTTGTGTAAATTTTTAGATTCTATGGACTGCGAGGAGGTCTATGGGCCTTAATGTTTTATTTATAAAATTAGGGGAAATGACTTAAATTGAATGCAGGTATTTTTTATTGTTAAAGTCTATGATTCTTTTAAATTAAAAAGAAATAATTACACTAGAAAATTACTTTCTAATTTACAAAGCCCTTTAAAAATATTCAGGTCAGCCAGGCTGGTGTATCTCAGTGGTTGACTGTTGACCTATGAACCAAGAGGGCACAATTCAATTCCAGTCAGAGCACATGCCCAGGTTGTGGGTTCAATGCTCAACAGAAGGTGTGCAGGAGGCAGCCGATAGATGATTCTCTCTCATCACTAATGTTTCTATCACTTTTTCCTTCTCCCTTCTCTGAAATAAATAAAATATAGTTTAAAAAATTAAAAATAAAGAAAAATATTCAGCTCAAAATACATTTATTAAATAATAACGTCTAGGTAATTATTGCATAGTAATGTAAATGATTGGAATAGTATGGAGATTGGTCTGGAAATCAGTTTACAAATACTTTATTTACTTGTCTTTCTCCTGTTCTTGTCACATCGCACTTATAGAGTGCAACACGCATACTCATAACCTCTTGGACAGCATAACATAGCTGCTATTGCAGAAACTGAGTATTAACATCAAAGATAGAAAACTTTGAGGGATTTGACGACCTTTGAGGTTTTATCCTTTCCTTCTGTCTTTACCAAGTGTCTTCTAATTTTTCAGTCTTCAAAAAATGCCTTACTAGTATTATATGCCACTTCAACTTTGTCAATTTTAATCATTTCCTTAGTTTATCAATAGAAGAAGAAAGTCTAGCCTTCACCATTTTAAGAATGTGTGATTAACTTTTCATTTGAGGATTTACAACAAATCCTCTTCATTTATTCCGTCTTCAGGTATTTCTTCAAACATAACATCCTCCCACATTCTTCAAAACTCTTGAACGTATCCTGAAAAACCACCACCTCTGACACATGCATACACAAATTTTCATTAAATGAGCATGTTGGCTGTTTGCCTTATAGACAGTACCATGAATTTATAAACTATACATTGTACTTTCTTAGAATTCTAAAGAAATAACATTTCTCAAGAACCATGATAGCAAAAGTTAAAAATAAATTATCTAAAATTAAAGATAGAAAATTGTCTAACAAACTCAAGTAGTTCCTTTCCCCCTCCCCCATCTGTAATTTCAGGGAATCCTTGAACGTTTAAACTCTGGAGAGGTTGTGATTGGAGATGGAGGGTTTGTCTTTGCACTGGAGAAGAGGGGCTATGTGAAGGCAGGCCCCTGGACCCCGGAAGCTGCTGTGGAGCACCCAGAAGCAGGTTGGTGCCTTGCTCTATCAGGGGTGGGAACGTCCAGCCCGCGGGCCATGTAAGGCCTGCAAAATCATTTGGTCTGGCTCTTCCAAGGCATTAGGGGTAAGTTAATTAATGTTTAACCAAATATAGCAGGCTAATTTTTAAGGTGATAATTTTATATGCTATAAATATCCAAATGGCCCTTGGCAGAAAAAAGGTTCCCCACCCTTTCTCTATTTGAACTTTTCATAAAAGAGCACTATATTGACTCAAGTCTAGGTGCATACCATAAAACAGATACATTCATGCCATATTTTTAAAATATTTATTAATGCCTGCTGGGCACTGTGCACATATGTAAATATGGATCCACATGTTGAAAAAGCAAAACAGTCCTCTATATTATTGTCAGCTATGTTTACCACTTGGTCCTGACCCTCATTGCAGGTAAGTCTAGTATCTGGCTCTCTGCCTTTGTCTGCCCTTCTCCCCCTCACCTCTCTAGGTGACTTCAGTGTCCATACAGATAATCCTTGCAGCACTCTTTCTGCTAGTGCCTTGATCTCCTCCTCATCTCCAACTGAACTCTTCACCCACCCACCCCTCAGCAGCCCACTCCTAGACCTTACTATTATCAACAACTGTCATCTCTGAAATCTCAATTACCAGCACTCACTCTTTAGCCACCACCTCCTATCTTTTCTGCTCACCCTCTCTAACACTGCCACTCCCCAATCTCATCAAAACCCTCAGTTCTTCTTCCCTCCCACTTTAGTGCTGAATACCCATTCACCTGCTTATGTACACCTTCCCTCCTTAACCACTTTAAGTTAAATGGTACATGGTACAATATCAATCATGGCCTTGCAGATGGGCCCTCCTCCACTGTATAGGTGCCAACTAGTTAACTGCATTGTATACTAGCCCACCCTATTTAAATTTGACTGCCTATCTTGCACCTATTATCACTTACTTTTTTGACCACGAATCTTTTATGGCTAGGGGGAGGTGGGATGGAACCTGAGGGAGTTTATATGTATATAGATAATATCTCCCAGTGTTATATGCACAGAGCATAGTTAGATATTATCCTTGTAAATTTACTTGAGAAATGCAAGTCTTTTGAATTCCACAGCAAACTCTAAAAGGTCAAATAAAATTTTGCAGTATTCTTCAGTAGGATAATAAATTCTTCAGCAGCAAAATCATTTGGAGGCAAAATGTGACCTGAACTAATGTGAGGATATTTATAACTGTATTCCCTTTAATGTGCTTAGTCATATATTTTGATGTATAATAAGTATTAATGTGTTTGATTGTGGGGGGTCCTAATGAGAGTATTAGATAATATATATAGCATATACTATATACTATAATTGCTTTCTAAAATCCCCAAAATTCTGGATTCCAATATGCATTTACCCAGAATGCCTTGGATAAAGGATGATAGACCTGTAGCATAACTTTCCCTTTCTCACCATTTCCAGCACAAAACAATAAAGCCCAGATACCACTCCTACAAAAACATTTCAGATGTAGTCCAGTTTTCTGGGAAGCTTTTCAGGGTCTACCTCAATTCTAGCTATCACCCAGCTTAATTTATAAAAGCACTTGCAGGTACACACATTCATTTACATAAAATAGCATGAAAACTGACCACTGCTCTCTTTCAGAGCATAAATTCTTTAAACACCTTTAATTTTACCAAAACATTAAATACATCTGATGTCCTGTGAGGCACACAGAAGACTACCTAGCAAATAGAGGTGATAATGATGATGATTTGCATTTATGGTTAATAAGGAAAAATTTTAATTAAAGTGACTACAGAATTCATGTCTTGCTGTATTTTCTCAATTAACAGAGAAATGTATCACAAGTAAGGTCTTTTCTAATTATTTAGACATTAAAAATGGACCTTTGTCCTCAAGAAACCCCAGTGCTGTAGGGCACACAGACTAATGGAATATTGAAACTCCCTTTGACTTGTAGAGATAAATTGCTGCCTTAATGAGGTAGATTGGTGGTTGGCAAACTGCGGCTCTGTTGACTAATGAGTTTGCCAACCACTGGAGTAGGTAAATGGCTTGCCCAACATCACACAGTTCACAGTAGCTGAGTCAGGAAGATTTCAGGTTCACTGACCTGTTGTGCATATGATCTTTCCCCCTACATACAGTGTCACATTAAAAAAAAAAAAAGGTGAGGATGTAAGAATTGTTAAGGATACCCACTCAGCAACTTAGTCAAGAAACTGGGTGACATTTAGCTTTACAATGCTAAGATAAAACTAATGTAACAGAGTTTAAAACCATAACCTGAATATAATTAATTAGTATAGGTTGTGTCCTTGTCCTAGAGACCGGTCACACCCTATTATTTGTTAGAGAAGGAAGACGCAGGAGTCTTATGATGAAAGAAAACAGAAAATAGAAATTGAAAAGATACCCAGAAATTACCAGACTAATTCTCCTACTGAAATTCACATCAGAAGTTGTAGTTCTTATACCCAGTGGACTCAACATTGAATTCAGCAAGGAATTGGGGTTTGCTGCATCTGGAGGGGCTTGTGGTATCTGGATTCATAATAATTAACCCCCAGTGAGTCTCTGTGTGGGTGCATTTTGAGAAGCACTTCAATTTTAAGAAGCATGGTGGGACAACCAAATCAACTAAGAATAAGGAGTTGGGTCACTGATCTTTGGAAAAATCTGGTAAAAGTGTATGGACCCTCTGCATTATGAATGTGTAGCTACAAAACAATTTGCACACCATTCCAGGATTTTTTTTTTTTTGCAAAACCTCTGGGATACACCCAAGAACAACCTGGGTGGGCTTCCTGTCTGTAAGCCGGGTGGCTCTGGTGTACAGGCACTTAGTCTACAGGCTCTGCACCCCTGCTCCAGCTGCAGCAGCTCATCTGACTTATACATGGGGACTCCACAGAAGATGCTTCTAATTAGTTCTGTTGCTAATTAAAATAAATACAAACCCCTTAATTTGGGCATCCTTTTAAATTCCCATTGAGAACTAAAGTTTCCATGATTTAAAAACAAAGATTTGGCTTAGAAACCCATTTTCTGAAATTCAAAAGCTTTTTTGCCTCACTTAAAAAACCAAGCTTCCTATGTGTTCTGTGGTCTAGTAGGCACCTGGAATGCAAAGATGCCAGACTCGCCTCCAGTCTTAGCCCCTGAGTGCTAAGAACTCCGGTGTCCTACTAACCTCCTGGCTTCCAGGGTAGTTTCTTCTAGACCTTTGGATTTTATAGGCCTCTGGAATTTCAAAATAAATGTCAGGGGCTGGTACTGGATCACTGATTTCTTACTTTGCCCAGTTAATTCCCCTGACAACGCAAATACCAGCTAAGTCTACCATTTTATAAAATGAGCATTTTCCCACTCTCTGCGAATGGTGGGTCTCAAGACTGGAAATAAGAATTAGTTGGGGATCCTTAAAATAAAAAAGGCTGTGCTTGTCCCCAAGCCTTAAATTAAATCAGAATATCTGTGGGATTACCTTCACATTCATAACTTTTTAAAAGCTTACAGGGTATCTACTGGGCAATCAGGGGTTAGGTACACTATTTTAGAGCAAAGTTTACATAATTTTTTAAAAATATATTTTATTGATTTTTTTTTACAGAGAGGGAGAGGAATAGAGAAACATCAATGAGAGAGAAACATCGATTAGCTGCCTCCTGCACATCCTCTGCTGGGGATGTGCCTGCAGCCAAGGTACATGCCCTTGACCCGGAATCAAACCCCGGACCTCTCAGTCCACAGGCTGACGTTCTATCCACTGAGCCAAACCAGTCAAGCTAATTCTTTAACTTGAATACACTTTGTTACATAGAAAAAAATTCTATCATATTTCCTCTAATCTGAGAAAGCTTTGCTTTTTGGCATCCATCATGGACATGTTTGGGAACTTGCTCCAATTCTCATCCCACTCATTTTTCAGAAACGCTGAGCTAATCACATCACTCTGTTGCTTAACCAACTGTTGGTTTTGCCCCAACACTTCTGGTCTGGAGAATAGACTCCTTGGGATGATGTGCTATGCCATTCATACTACCTGCCAGTCCACCTTTCCACCTGCACCTACCGCCACTTCTCCACCACATCCTCAACTCCAGAAGCTCAGACTACCGCCTGTTCCCCCAAAGGCCATGCTTGTTCCTATATCCTTGTCTTTGCTTAGGCTGTACCCTCTGTAGAGGATGCCCTTCCCTACCTCCTCACTTGGCAAAAACACTGAAATGATTCCCCTTTTCTGGGACCACTTTCATCACCCCACTTCATGGTAGAAATCTCTTCTTCCTGGAAAGAGACCCCAGATCCACCTCTCAATTATCCCACAGAAGGCATGAATGCCAAGCAACCAGGAATTTAAGATGTTTTCATATTTATCTTAGAACCTGGGTTAATAAACTGATAGCAATTAGTGCCTTTCTTATTGAATCTTCTAGTTCGCCAGCTTCACCGAGAATTCCTCAGAGCTGGATCCAATGTCATGCAGACCTTCACCTTTTATGCAAGTGAAGACAAGCTGGAGAACAGGGGGAACTATGTGGCAGAGAAAATATCCGTGAGTAAACCATACATGGCATTCTCAAAAGAGTGCAGAAGACACACATCATCAGCAAAGTTCTGACAGAGTTTTGTTTTATCCTATATAAGAAAACTCTAATATGCAAATCGACCAGATGGCAGAACAACCAGTTCCTATGACATGCACTGACCACCAGGAGACAGACAATCAGTGCAGGAGCTGCCCCTTGATGGTCAGTGCGCTCCCACAGGAAGAATGCCACTCAGCCAGAAGCCAGGCTCAAAGCTGGTGAGCACAAGAGCAGTGGCAGGAGCCTCTCCCGCCTTACAGTAGTGCTAAGGACCCCTTGGGGGATGTCCGTCTGCCGGTTTAGGCCTGCTCCCTGTGGGGAACGGGCCTAAGCCGGCTGATGGACATCCCCCAAGAGGTCCCGTATTGTGAGAGGGAGCAGACTGGGCTGAGGGACTCTCCCTCCAGTGCATGAATATCACACACTGGGCCACTAGTTTTAAATAATACAACAATGAGATATGTGTGAATAATACTTGGGTTTGATCTGGAGTCCCCCAAAGTGACAGAAAAATATTTAATGATTAATGATTCTTTCAGGCTCCTAAGAAAGCCTTATAAATTTTTTCATCATCAGATTTTTAATATGTTATAGTATAGGGGAAAAGTCATAAGTACAAGAAGTCAGTGAACCTGGAATCTTCCTGACTCAGCTACAATGAAAAACAGTTTCAAAATTCCATGGGTCTCTGTGACCTACAGCACTGGGATTTCTTGAGGATGTGTTCATTTTGAATGTCTAAGTAATTAGGAAAGACCTTACTTGTGTTACATTTATCTATTAATTGAGAACATACAGAAAGACATGAATTCTGTAGTCACTTTAATTGAATTTTATTTTTATTTGTCTTAAAGACAAATGATCATCCTTATCACCACTATTCTTCTAAGTGCAACTTTGGCATTGGAAGATACCAGATCTTTTTATGTAAAGACTTTTACCCTCTCATAGATCTTTGGTATAATGTGATGTCCTAGATACCACCATTAAATTTATTTGTTTTCAACACTATTATTGATGTTATTGTCATTGCAAATTGCTCAGCTTGGTAATGCATTGAACCATTTCATCACGGACATTCTCTGGAATCAAATCACTATTGTAACATACAACTGAGATGGGGACATTTGAATAATAATTTTGTTTCAGTTTCACATAAAAATGTAGATGTATCATATACTCACCATTTTAGGGGCAGAAAGTCAATGAAGCAGCTTGTGACATCGCTCGGCAAGTGGCTGATGAGGGAGACGCTTTGGTAGCAGGAGGCGTGAGTCAGACTCCTTCGTACCTCAGCTGCAAGAGTGAAACTGAAGTTAAAAAAGTATTTCAGCAACAGCTAGAGGTCTTCATGAAGAAGAATGTGGACTTCTTGATTGCAGAGGTAAACAAAGACGGGACAAGTGCACTTAGTCCATTTTCTCTGCCTTCTGCTTTCAGGAGGACCATGTGAGATTAGGTGCTAATCATGACTAGTACTAGTAATATTTAGTTTTGAAATCTTTTTCTAATTTAGAGCTTTTACTAAATTTGATTCAGTTAATCTAACGTAGTGTTTTTCAAATGTTTGTACTGCAGTTCACAGTGAGAAATCACCATTTTATTCTGTAAAAAATGCTAAGGGTTTTTCAATTTCAAATTCTCCATACTCAAAGCATTTCAAACTCAGAGTTTGAAAATCACTCATCTAATTTAATTATTAAGCAACAGAATGCATTTTCAAATTGTTCTAGAGAAACAAGATTAAAAGTACTTGTTGTATTTCAGTATTTTGAACACGTTGAAGAGGCCGTGTGGGCAGTCGAAGCCTTGAAAACCTCCGGAAAGCCAGTGGCAGCGACCATGTGCATTGGCCCCGAGGGAGACCTGCACGGTGTGACCCCCGGCGAGTGTGCAGTGCGCCTGGTCAAAGCAGGTGAGAATGGATTGTAATCAGTTTGCAATTAGTGAGACTTTTAAAATAACATACAAATGCAGGTCCATCTGTGGATCACTATATACTACTTTTATTAAAAGGAAAACCATTAATTTACTTTTTTTTAGGACTATTGATATATTATTGAGTCTTAAAGAGAAAAATGAGAAGAAAAAAACAAAAAAAGATACACACACACACACACACACACACCAGTCTTTTGAAAGGAACAAGTAGGCCAATGCTGAAGGTTTAACAATTAACAATTAGGAACGGGAAAGAATTTAGGCAACTCAAAAGGAGCATTCAGGAAATTTGTGTTTTATTTTAAACTTATCTCCAGTTAAGGTCTTTAAACATTAATAACTGTAAGATCAGTTTCCCTCTTTGCCAGTTTTTCCACTCTTGTAAATTACTGGTATGCTTTGCTTTTTTGTAACTGACATAATAAATTTTAAAAATCCTTTGATATGAAATACTGACCACCTCATTTATCCTACATAATTTTCATTCCTAATGTTGGATTTCATTTCAATTCAGGAAAATATCGATTATTTTCAAATCTGCCTCATTTTAAACCCAAGGAATAGCTCAGTGTCAGTGGAAGAGACAATTCACTCTGTAAAGGGACTTTGATTGGCTATTTCTTTAATTTCTGTTTTTATCCAGCTCCTGATATTTCATGGAAGTCACTTTTACTTGTCATTGACAATAACACTTATTTAGGAGTAAAGTTTATAATACTAATTTTTGATCGGTATAAAAATGTTCTGGGGGGTGGAAATGAACTTGTTTCAAAAAGATAGAAAAGACCTTAATCATCACCATTGTTAACTAGCAAGGATTCTTGGCTTGCATCTCATCTTTCTCTCATCATTCTGTTCAGAGTAGATGGCCACAGTGTTTGAAATCACTGTACCCTACTTATATTCTTTGTAGCACTTCTCACTTATCTCATTTATATATTGCTTTAATGTCTGACTCTCTCACTAGACTATAAAATCTAAGAGGGTAGACACTCTCTTGTCTCAGCATTGAGTACTCTGTGCCTATTACATAGTAAGTCCTAGCATAGTGCCTATTACATAATAGGTTCTGGATAAAAATCTGACTAATAAATCTATCTAATATCCATCTAATACGTCTATCTTCCAATGTTAGTTCAAATTCTACCTCCACGTACACTAATATAATCATCCCTACCCCAAGTATCACTCCATCTTCTTGGGAACTATAACACTTTCTATTTATACCCCTCATTTGGAATATCCTCAGTTGACATTTTCTAGTCTATGGAGTGTTACAGGGTTATGTAGTCAAATACATTTAGAAAATGCTGTGTTAAATCAAGTTAAGCAAGTCTCTTTACTACAGAACTTCTCAGAGCCTTTGATATGTTCAGATATATTGGCAATGTACAAGAAGGGGATATAGTAAACAGCTACTGTCTAATTTAATGGATCATAGAACTTATTTTCATGGAGCAAACCTAAAAGCCCTGTGCTAAGTTACAAAATTATTGGTGTCAGGGACCATGTACTATGTTTATATTTCTCTAGAACCCCTTACAAGGATCCTTTTACCTAATAGACATCCAATAAATAGCCCACATCTGATTAATTAATTAGCATAATCAAGTCAGGCAAGGAAAGAAAAATTCTGGCAGCACATCATCCAAAAGAAAGGGAAAAAAAAAGGTAGTCAAGATCCAAGTGAAGATGTTAAGTAAGCTTTTAAATACACAAGTCTGGAACCCAAAGGAAAGGTCAGGTTAGAGAGAGAAATTTAGAGGAATTCTAGCTAGAGATAGTATTGAAGGCCCTGGTGCTAAAAAGAAGATGTAGGTGAAGAGCAGAAGAAGGGATCCTGGGACACCCAGGATTGAATGGTGCAGCCTTTAGAAGGACTGGGCACGTAACATTCCCAAAAAGCATCCAGGGCAATAGGAGCAACACTTAGGGAGTGTGGGAAGTTCTCAGAAGCTAAGAGAAGGGGAGTGTCGATGAAAGAGGGAGTTGATTGAATGCTGCTGAAAGGAAGAGTAAATGAAAACAGAGAAGAGATTACTGGATTTGGTAAGATGGAGGTCACAGGTGCCCCTTCAAAACTGACTCAAAGGAATGACCATGAGGGCAGCCTGATAGAAAAAGAATAAAGTACAAACTGCAGACCCAAGCCAGGGAGGACCACTGAAGCACCTGCCACTGAACACTGGATGCCACAGCTTGTGGCATCAGCTCTGCTGCTCCTCGACGCTGGATTAGCGATATCACTGCATTGGCCTGATGAAAGGGAACAATGATTTATTCCTCAGATAGTGGTATGGTAAACGTGGGTACAATCTAGCAGCTGGGAGTGCTGAAAAATTATTGTGCTTGCAATATTAATGTAAAAACTGAAAAAATGAATACGGAAGTTTGAAGTTAAAAAAAACCTCTAATAATGATAAAAAAAAAAAGATGGACAGCCATGTATGCATAAATGACACTTCAATTATACCAGACTCTTCAAAGCACTTTTCACCGAAAAAGCTTGCTGCGTGTTAGCAATCCTTCTTGCACAGAGGTAAGATAGATTTGCAGAGAGCAGGGATCAAATGCTATACTTCCAAATTCACCTGATTAAGAGAGGAAGGTTGGGCCTCCTAGTATTCTGTTGAATTCCTAAAACTAAAATGTTCTTCCCACTTGCAGGAGCTTCCATCGTTGGTGTGAACTGCCATTTTGACCCCACAATTAGTTTGCAAACAGTGAAGCTCATGAAAGAAGGCCTGCAGGCTGCCGGGTTGAAAGCCCACCTGATGAGTCAGCCCTTGGCCTACCACACTCCTGACTGTGGCAAACAGGGATTTATTGATCTTCCAGAATTCCCCTTTGGTAAGATAGACGTTCTACACACTGTCTCTGATGTCTTCATGTTTAACACATTCCAAATAAATCTATAGCCTATAGAGCTGTATCACGGTAAAGAAATGTATGCCAAGCCCCTCAACTCTAGCTCCCAGCTTTCTTCCTGCAGCCACAAATCCCCTAATATTAGAAAGACATAAAGGGAAAAGAAGGGACCAGCAAACAAAGATGACCTGAACTCAAATATAAAATAAAAACTGAAACAACAACTATATAGGCAACCAGTTAGTCCTACTTGTAGGTTAGTAAAAAGGAGTTAGTCATACTTGAGAGTTAGTAAAGATGCCCTCATAGGTGGGATCAGCAAAGATTTTGATTCTGGTTCCAACTCTGTTGCTAAGTTGTGTAACTTTAGCAAAATTCCTTAGTTCCTCTAGATCAGTGGTTCTCAACATTTCTAATGCCATGACCCTTTAATACAGTTCCTCATGATGTGGTGACCCCCAACCATAAAATTATTTTCATTGCTACTTCATAACTGTAATGAATCATAATGTAAATATCTGTTAGTGGTTCTCAATCTGTGGGTTCTAAGACCATCAGAACCGCTGCTGTAGAGCCAAGACCATTGGAAAACACAGATATTTACATTACGATTCATTAACAGTAGCAAAATTACAGTTATGAAGTAGCAACAAAAATAATTTTATGGTTGGGGGTCACCACAACATGAGGAACTATATTAAAGTGTTGGGGCATTAGGAAGGTTGACAACCACTGCTCTAGATCTTAATTTTCTCATCAGAAAAATAAGACGGTTAGAACCAGGTAACCTTCAAGATCCTTGTGTCCTATTTTGAATGTTGCTCGGGTTTGGGGGTAGAGGGAAGATATTCCTGGGCTACTGTATGACAAATTTGAATAAAGAGACCAAGCAGTGAATTGAGGGCACTCTTTCAGCTTAGACAGAAGGATAAAGTCTTTTAGTGTGTTTTGAGAGTGGGGGTGAGTCTACCTTGAATATCAGTCCCAAAGATATCAGCAGGGCCTGAGCATGGCCAACCTCCTGTTCCAGTCTAAGGTCTCTGTAGCATATTCTGTTTCCTATAGGGACCCTCAGAGAAGTAAGATATTATAAAATAATCACTCTAGGAGAATTATGAAAGAAAATGGCAAGACATCTGTGTTACTTATTGCTGCATAACAAATTACTGTAAAACTTCCTATCTATAATCTCATAGTTCCTGTGCATTATTAATTCAGGAACAGCTTAGTTGGGTGGTTTTTGCTCAGAGTCTTTTAAGAAGTTGCAGTCCAGACATTGGCCAGAGGTATAGTCATCTAAAGGCCTGATGAGGGCTGAGGGATCTACTTCTAAGCATTCTAGCTGACTCCTGGGAGTCTGTGTCAGTTTCTTGCTGTTTTTACTGGAGGCCTCAGTTCCGCAGCTCCTGGCCTTTCCACTGTGGTGTTTGTGTGTTATCACAACATGGCACCTGGCTTTCCCTAGGATAAGGGTTCCAATAGCACAAGGAAGATAGCATAACGTCCTCTACAACATAACCTCAGCAGTCAGAGGCCATCCCTTCTGCCACGTTCTATTGGTCTCACAGACCAATTTGATATAGTGCAGGTGGGGGTTACGCAAAGATGAGAATATCAGAGGACAGGGTTCATCTTGAAAGCTGGCTACCACAGCATTTAAAACTGAATATATATATATACAAAGTAGCTAACAGTTTTGAAAAGTTAAGAATTAAATATTGACCACTTATTTAACTCATTTATTGAAGACTACATACTTACTATGGGTGTTCATTTAAAATATTTTTTAAGAAAGAATTTGGTCAAAATGTCATTTATTGCAGGATTGGAGCCCAGAGTCGCAACCAGATGGGACATTCAAAAATACGCCAGAGATGCCTACAACCTGGGGGTCAGGTTCATTGGCGGGTGCTGTGGATTCGAGCCCTACCACATCAGGGCGATTGCAGAGGAGCTGGCCCCCGAAAGGGGCTTTTTGCCACCAGCTTCAGAAAAACATGGCAGCTGGGGCAGTGGTTTGGACATGCACACCAAACCCTGGATTAGAGCCAGGTAAGAACCTTTAAGCTATATTTGCCAAAACAATCTCATGTAGATTAATTATGAGTATGTCCAAGTGAGGTCATCATAAAGAGTACAACTAATTTGCTGTGTGATGATAAAGAGTCAGTTATTCTCCTTAAATTATCTCACAGAGATGTCTCTAAAACTTCCTGATGGAGCAATTTCTAGAGAAGGCTTTAGGAATATAGAATGTAAGTAATGTAAGGTGCAGTGAAGTATGATTTCATGCTTTAGGAAAGCATCACCCATGTGGTGGACCCTAACATGGATTGTTTAAGACTTAAGTATATAAGCATGACCAATGGACACAAGACACTGGGGGGTTAGGGCATGCATGGAAGTGGGGGAGGGGCAATGGGAAGATATGCATACATGTAATACATTAATTTAATTTTTTTTTAATTTTAAAAATCACATATATATCCACATATATGTAACTCCAAAAAAAAAAAAAGACTTAAGTATAACTTAAGTATAACAAATACTTATTAAGTGCCTGCTCTGTGCCAAGCACAATTCTCAGAGCTTGGAATAGAGTGATGAATAAGATAGAAAAACTCTTTGCCCTCAAAGACTTTTTTTTTCATTTACAGTCCAAAATGAAAAATAAACAGATTTTATGTCAGGCAGTGTGCAGGGCACTAGGAGTAGAGAAATGAAAAGCTGTGGTAGAAGGTAAAGGTGAAGGTGGAGATGGAGGGGAAGGGGAAGGGGAGGTGAAGGGGAAAGAAGACAAGGGGAAGGGGAGGAACAGGGAAGAGGAGAGGAAGAGAAGGAAAGGAAGGGGAGAGAAAAAAGAAAGCCTGTGGTCTCTGGCTTTCTCAGATTCTCACAGTATACTGGGAAAAATGGATAAGAAAACCAATGTATTAAACTGTGGCAACTGCTTTAATATTAGAAGCATGGGAAAAAATAACAATAAAGAGAAGTACTATGTTTGCCTTAAAATAAAAATATTTTAGCAGAAGTGATGAGCTAGAGAAGGGGATGGAGGGTGAGCACTCCAAGCAGAGGGAGCAGGTCTGCTCTGTCCAGCTGACATTAATTGAGCACAACTATATCAGATATTGTTGTGGACACTGAGGTAGCAAGCTGGATAAGGCACAACCCTGTCTCAAGGAGCTAACAGTCTAGTATGAAGAGAGAGAAACAAGTAAGTTCAAACTGGCATAGAAAGTCCAAAGATAAAGATATGCACAGGTGGAGTGTGTGCTAATGGCCCATGGAAACAAATGGCAGAGGGGTTAATGAAGGATTTTTAAGAGAGCTGCTGCCCGAGCTAAATTTTGAAGGGTGAACTACACTGCCAGATAAGGAAACAGCCTACAGAAATGCATTCTCGTGGAAAAGAATGGCATATTGAAAAACCAGAAATTTGAGAGTATCAGAGACAGAATTTGGTAGGAGATACAAACCAGAAAGAGGGGGCAGCCTTTTACTCATGCTCATGAGTTAAGTATGACCTCATCCAAATGGCAAAGAGGAAGGAGCCTGGAAGGTGGCAAGTGGTCCAGGACAAGATTTGCGAATTAGCAAGTTTTAATAGCCCTGAAACGGAAAACCTGTGAGGAAGCCTCTGCTAGAATTCCAGATGTGATGAAGCTTGAGCCAGAGGAGACCATGGAGAAAGGAGAAGGAGGCAGGTCCACAGAGTGAGAGTGTGGAGTTGATGCTGGTGTGAGAAGAGCAGCAAAGGTGGGCTCAGCTGGTCATGAGGAAATGATTGGGGAGGTAGGGTAAGTCGGATAGAAAATGTCCCTATTCTGAGTCTTAGCTTTTGATCCCTATGCATATGTAAAAAGAGAAAATCCGAAATAATTTCAGACATATAGATTCTGAGGGGAGAAAAGTTTGAGAACAGATTAATAAGTGTGTTTTAATGGATATATAGTCTCCAGAGTGCATAGAGGGCACCATGGAGGTATTCAACTTCAGTGACACAGAGATCGGCTCAGGGAGGAGTCTAATGTGTGTTTTGTTCACCCAGGGCCCGGAGGGAATACTGGGAGAACCTTCGGATAGCCTCCGGCAGGCCGTACAACCCTTCCATGTCAAAGCCGGATGCCTGGGGAGTAACCAAAGGAACCTCCTTGCTGATGCAGCAGAAAGAAGCCACCAGTGAGCAGCAGCTGAGAGAGCTCTTTGAAAAACAGAAATACAAATCTGCGTAGTAGCCTCGGTGGAACCCAATTTTGTGAATTATTCTATGTTTGTTTGGGCCACAGTTCTTACAAATAAGGAAAAGATGGTTAAAATACAGTGTTCCTATCAACGCTAGCCTATACTTAAAATTGTTATGAGCTGAACAAAACAGAATTTTACAGATGTCACTTGACAATTTTAAAAGTATGTTTTACAAATTTCCTTAGAAGCAAATAAGTATGAAGTAAATCTTAAGGAGGTTTACTAAGAACCCACTGTGTAGACAAATATGAAGGAAATCACTGTGGCCAAGGAAGAGTAATTCTGACATTAATCCCCACTGCAAGAAGCTTACAGGCTAGTGAGGAAGATTAGACATGAACTGTCATAAATGGCTCAGTGACCAGATGGGGACAGATAAAGTGATATAGGGAAGTGACTTCCAAGCACCTTCGAACATGACCCTTAGCAAGAAATACAATTTCATATAATGACCCAGTAAGGCACATACTATACAACCACTGAAATAAAATGTGTGCTCTATTCTGGTATTTTGTGTTCCATTTCTTTCCATCTTATTTTACTCATAAAACATGCTGGTCAAGATCCTTCAATTTGATTTTATGATTCATTTACAGGTTTGGGCCCATAGTTAGAAAACCACTGCTATGGGACACTTCAGCTGTGAGGACTTTCCTATTTAAGTTTACTCTTAGATCACTGATCAGTAAGTATTCAAAACCCAGAGTCCTGCTCTGAGTTCCAGAGTTGTTTTCTTTTTGCTGGTCCATTTGTATTGCTAAGAAACATACCAGCCAATAGGGAGGGGGTGAGAAGGGATTGGTATCTAGGCCCTCTCCATTCTACCTAAATGCCTCTAGTAGGTAGCCCTGAAGAGCAACATGTGTTACTCTTAAAAAAAGGATAACTTAAAGAAAGTAAAAAAAAAGAAATTCTCTAAACTCTATTCAGGTTTCTTAGATTGATAATATGTTTTTACCTGATAATATCTATGCTCTTATGAGAGCCCAAGTCTGAAGATGCAAGACCATTAGAATAACCAGAGCTACCCTCCATGTATTAGGTAAAAGTTCATGCTGCTTTCTAAACATCCTTAGATTGGTTAGCTATTTAAAAATTGTAATTTCTTCAACTATTAAAAACGTAAGAGCAATAAGACTATCTTGGTGATATTAGGTTTTATTTTCATTTTCTAATTTGCTAAGTCCTATATGAAATCTCTATACCTCAATTTATCCATCAATTAAAAAAGTAATACTTCCCTTCTTCACAAGTATGCTGGAGTTTTTGAAAAGAAGGCAGCAGTATTAAAAAGGAAATGAAGTTTCTAGAATGTTCTTACAAAGATAATTAGCAATTCACCCCTCTCCCCCCAATGCACAGAAATGGAACCAAAGTAGTACAATTCTCAGAGGCCACATGACTAAGGTGAAATTAGAGGAGAATAAAATGCCACTTTTTTGTTAATCCTCACCAAAGGATATTTTTTCATTGATTTTTTTAATATTTATTTTGATTGATTACAGAGAAGGAGGAGAAAGATAGAAACACCAATGATGAGTGAGAATCATTGATCGGCTGCCTCCTACACACCCGAGCCCACAACCCAGTTATGTGCCTTGACGCAATCAAATTGTGACCTGGTTCATAGGTCGATGCTCAACCACTGAGACACACCAGCCGGTCTTTCTATTGGTTTTTAGAGACAGTGGAAGGGAGGGGAAGCGACACGGAGAAAGAAACATAGATGTGAGAGAGACACATCAATTTGGTTGCCTCCTGCACAGCCCTGATTGGAGCTAGGAACTGAGCCTGCAATCGAGGTACATGCCCTTGACCAGAATTGAACCCGGGACCCTTCAGTCCACGAGCCGATGCTCTATCCACTGAGCCAAACCAGCTAGGGCAGTGGTCCGCAAACAGAGCCAAATATCACCAGTACGATTGAAATTTCTTTAGAGAGCCACATTTTTAAAACTTAAACTTCTTCTAATGCCACTTCTTCAAAATAGACTCACCCAGGCCGTGGTATTTTGTGGAAGAGCCACACTCAAGGAGCCAAAGACCCGCATATGGCTCGAGAGCCAGTTTGCCGACCACTGAGCTAGGGCAAAATGCATTTTTTTTTTTACTCTCAAACTAGGTTCAATATATTATGCTTTTTCATTCATAGATGATAGAAACTTTTATTTGATTTATTGTCCTAGTGCTGTGTACTATGCTTGCTTCTTTGATATTCTTTCCAAAACTTTATTGCCACACAAAGCATTGTAACTTCTAATCATTCTATATCCTTTGATTTGAAAAACATTCCCTTAAACGGAATTAATTCTATTGAAGAGGTGCCTGAATGAACTATATGTCAACACTGCCTCCTAGTGGCATATTTCATATTTTGAAATTTTTGAAATTCAGCCTAACTACCAAGTGCATTCATTTTATTTCCAAAAATATTGTTCATTAAAAGGGAAGGCCCATTTAATAACTCACAGTTTATTCATGTTAAATAAACATTTCTCACTGGTAAATATATTTTTATGGAATCAGAGCTAAAGGTACCTTAGAGATCATGAGTCTAAACTCTCCCTTTTAAGGATAAGATTACTAAGTGAGGCAGGGTACCACGTCAGGAAGACCTGCTAGTCCAAGGCTGCTTTAGCTTGGATTCTAGGTAGAAGAGGAGTGGAACCAGAACAGATGGATTAGAACACTGAGTTCATCCTCTGGCCAGGAAATAAAGATCTTTGCATTACTCAGAGTCGGTGTAAGCTCACCGAATAAACTGTTTGCAACTTAAGGCCTGACACTTCATTTACATTGTAGCAAAGCGCCTTCTGGTAAGAGAATAATGCCCATGCAGACCTTCAGTGAGACAGATTCAGACAGGAAGGGATTAAACGTTCCAGTTCCCAACTTTTCCAGACGGGGGCAGCAAGTCACAAGCAGGGAATTCCTGGGGAGCTCTATTTTGCTTTGAACCTAAGCTATCTCATCAGAATGAACTGTAACATTAAACGGCAAAAATATCTGTAGTCCTCTCTTTTTGTTCTGGTCAGTCTTTTTCCTAAGATACGTGGGCCTTTGAATCATATCCATGGCAACTCACCCATCAAGGAAAATCTTTTATGTCTCCAACCAGATTCCCATTTCCCCCAGCTTGCCTCATTCTTCCCAGCTCTGACCACATTGGTTAGCTGTGAGCATTATACAGACTATTTTCCCAAATTGCTTCTCTGTTAGTCAGTAACATAACTTTGGCCAGTCTGGAACCTTCCTTGTATTACCTTACAGGTAGCAAACTCTGATTCTTACACAATAAAGGGTGGAGAGGTTAATTTAAAGAGAGAAAAACAGAGGAGCCCCATTCAGGAGTAAAATGTCTGAAAGTGAGTGTGTTAAAGAACATGGGTAAGAGACAAGAAGACCCAATATTTCTGAACATCTCCAGAAACGAATGTTTAGTATTTGAACAGAAAACGAATGAAAGGCAGCCAAATACAAAGACTCTCACTGATGGTGGCAGGAAGGACATGGTCATTTGACGAAAATTGATGGGAGTGTGGTGAGAAAAAAGGAAGAGCTAGAAAATGCTTCTAGTTCTCAAGCAGCTGAAGGCATTCTGTTAGTCTGGGATAGATGAGAAACTAAGGGATGAAAAGTGAGAGAGATGGATGTCAGCATTTGTGCTGCTGTGAGCATAAAAATAATGCCAAACAATTTGAGTACAGCAAAACGGGTTCATTTATATGCCACTAAACCAAATGCACAATAATTTTAACACATGGTTTGACTGACATATTTGTGAAAGATCTCTATGTAAATTCCTACATAAAGTCAGTTTTCAAGGGGAACATTTAGCTTAATAAAATGTTTTGGCATAAATAAAAAAATGTATTTCCCCAAATGCCTAAAATATTTTTTGCAGCCTTCACTTATATGCAAATCATTAATGTACCATTTATAAATTATTCCTGTTTGTTCTTTCAAGCAGGTTCAGCGAGACCTCTGCTTGGCCCCATTTTGTGGTATTTGTTCCAGTTTACTACATAGCCTTGAAAGGAAAAAGCTTAGAAATATCTTAGAAAATATTTCAAACTACTCCCCCTACCCCCCACAATTCAGTCTGGCCATTCTTCCAATTACTTTGACTTAATGAGATCTTACTGTTCTTTGGAAAGGTTAATGTCTCACCATATGATTTGGCTTAGTGGAATTCAGCCATTTCCCCAAAACACTAGTGCAATGTAGTAGAAAAGGCAATGAATATATTTGTTATTTTTTGCAATGAACACATTTAGAATCAGGAATTCAGGGTGTATAGTCTAGCTTTGCCTCTCTCTCTCACTGCGATCTCTCTAACACCTTGCGAAAACCTCCAGTTTAAGTTTCTAATTTAATGGTTTAATAAGCAATAGTCTCATCATTGTCAACAAATATTACTGGGTGCCACGTGGTGATATGTTTCCAGCAGACTTAATTGTTAATTAATTGTTCCCTTGGTTAAACAGATGGCACACTAAAACAAATAGCACTGTTCGGAGGGCAAGGAAAATGTTATTAGCCTCCACTCAGCCTGGCACCGGGAATGAAAATGTCATTCTCCCCACAGGGGCTGCTTCCTAAGGAAATTTGGGTCTGTCGTTTTTCATATTATGAACTGTTTCTATTTTCAGGACCCAGAGTTCTTATGGAAGTTCTAGAAACATCACGTGTATAATTCTTTTTTTTTCCTTTTTTTAAAAATATATTTTATTGATTTTTCACAGAGAGGAAGGGAGAAGGATAGAGAGCTAGAAACATCAATGAGAGAAACATCGATCAGCTGCCTCCTGCCCACCCCCACTAAGGATGTGCCTGCAACCAAAGTACAGGCCCTTGACCAGAATCGAACCGGGGACCCTTCAATCTGCAGGCCGACGCTCTATTCACTGAGCCAAACTGGTTTCGGCACGTGTATAATTCTTTTTCACCGAGGAAAGGAGAGAACTGTCTTCTCCCATTTGATAATAAGGGAGTTTGGAAGCTAGAAACCTCAGAATATTTTCCTTCTGTAAAGCCATTCTCAGAAGCTTGATGACTCCCAGACTTACATCTCCAGCCTAGACCATTCCCCAAAATGTGCCCTTGATAGCTTCTCACTTTTAGACCCAAGGCCGTCCCTGCCCAGGGCCCTGAGCCCCTTCCTGTCGTTATCCAGGCAGAGTGCCCCAAGTCTGGTCTTGGTCCTGTGTGGGTTCTAATGTACAGGTTCTGGTCACCAGAACCCACACAACATTTTCTGCCTCTACAAAGTAGCCTGCCTCAACATTTTCTAAGTCCCTCTCTAAAGGCTAGGACCCACCAGGGCCAGCTGTGCCATCTGGAAGACGTGTCTCCAGCCTGAACAGGTCAGCACAAGATCTGGTCCTGGTTTCTTCCCTTCTGGATGTTCAATGACCCTCTATATCCTCTTGCCATGTCCCCATTTCCATCTTACTCCTGGTGTTGACCAAATGCCCCCCAAAGTCTTGGGATTCTTGTTAATCCCAATTCCAGAAGGGCTACCTGGTGACAGGATGGCTCCCACTAGCAGCTGCACTGTTTCTGTCTCAGAAGCGGGTGAGACTGGCTGCCCATACCAGACACAAGACACATTCAGGTCTCTGGGCCACTGAAAGCCCACTGCCAGCCCTTCCCTTGAGTGGCCATGGGCTCTCACTTGTGGAGGCTCTCACCTCAGTGCTGCCCATGGTCCACAGAACTTGAGGATGGCAAGGGTGGCAATGTTCTTTGTCCTGTGGGTCCTTCTCCAGATACTATCACTCCCTACCTCCACTCACCCCACCCCTCCATAGGCTCTGCCACACAATCAACCTCCTCCAGGGGTGGCCATGCCTGATCCTCTGAGGGTTTTCCAGACATTGCCCCACAATATCAGCAGGCTACTCCCATCAATCTCCTCTGGCCTCATATGGACCTGGTGCTATCTGGTCTCCATCAAGTAGTGCCATATAAGGATGGACATTCCTGGAGTGAATGGAATCTCCCGCCCATCACTGCCTCCTGAGGGAGGTACGTGGAAGGCAGGAACACAATCAACACTGAAAGAGACCACACTTAGGAAAGCACTGTTTATGGCCTACCAACACGTTTAGAAGATCTACTCCTCTACATTTACACTGTAAACCTCACCATAGTAACTTTATCAGAAACTTGTCAGAAAGTGAGTTGCCAGTCACATGTCCCCACATATTCTGGGTAAGATGTGCACTTGTGGTCGTCATCCACAAAGCACAGCAGTCACCTCTGAGAGTCATATGTGAACCTGTATTCACAGGCTGCATCATGAAGGGTATAATGTCAGGAGTACTGATGTCACCAACATTAAATAAATGCTATTTTGGAACTGATCTATATTGTTTCAATACAAATGGTGTCCAAAGAACATTGGCATTGAGAGTAATAATAGCAATCCTTTTTTTTTTCCCTCTCAGTGGAAGATAAGAAAGTTGCACACTGGACAATAAAGAACAAGAAACGGCTTCTCTTTGTCAATAAGAAAAGATGGTAATCTTCAAATGCGCCAACTGAACAGGGAGCAAACACAGAAGTACTCTTTTCAATCCCAGTGGCAGATTACTGCGCCTCATGTGGGCCTATGGATTTTTAACTATCTTTTTAATCAAATACATGTATAAATCAAATTGCTTATATAAACAATTGCTTTCCCACAGAAGTATTTCCCAGAGCCCTTCACAGCTAGCAGCAGCCCAGCTTGACTCTGAAGATCCTGATCAACCCTTGTCCACCTAAACTTGCCCCTCTTTATTTTTTACAAAAAATATTTTTATTTATTTTAGAGAGGAAGGGAGAGGGAGAAAGAGATAGAAACATCAATGATGAGAGAGAATCATCAATGTCCCACACTGGGGATGGAGCCTGCAACCCTGGCATGTGCTTTGACCAGTAGTCAAATTGTGACCTGGTTCATAAGTTGCCATTCAACCAATGAGCCATGCCTATCTTTGAGCAATTCCAATCTTCCAGTTGCTCAAGCCAAAACCTTTACTTTTTTATTTTTTAAGAATATTGTTATTGATTTCAGAGAGGAAGGGAGACGGAGAGAGAGATAGAAACATCAATGATGAGACAGAATCATTGATTGGCTGCCTTCTGCACACTCCCCACTAGGAATTGAGCTCACAATCTGGGCAAATGCCCTTGACCAGAATCAATCAGGACCATTCAGTCCTCAGGCCAACACTCTATCCACTAAACAAACCAGCCAGGGCTAATTTTTTAAAATAGATTTAAGAGAGAGAGGAAGGGAGGGTGGAAGAAAGAGATAGAGAGAGACATTTGCTGTTTCACTTATTTATGCATTCATTGGCTGATTCTCATATATGCCCTGACCAGGGATCAAACCTGCACCTTCCATATCAGGATGATGGTCTAACCAAGTCAGCTACCAGCAAGGCTCAAGCCAAAATCTTGAAGTCATCCTGGGCTCTTCTTTTTCTCACAATCCATCAACAAAGCCTGTCATATCTACCTTCAAAATATATCCAAAAATCTAAACACTTTTCATTTCCTCCCTACCATTAATTATCTCCCTACCATTAATCATATCTCTCCTAGATTATGGTGCAATAAGTTTCTCTATCAGTCTGCATACTTCCTCCCTAGTCTTCCTCAGATCTATTCTGCATAAAGTATCTGGGGAAATTCTTTTTAAAAACTATGTAGATAATGTTATTTCTCAATTCAAAACCTTCCAATTGCTTCCTGTCATAGACACTGAGTTATGCCACCCAGATGCCCCTTCAAGGAAGGACAGCATGCCCAGCTGTGAGTGATAAGTCACAGGGTCCCAGGTCATTGAAGGTCAAACTAGAGGACCTTTTTGTTCAAGGTCACACTTATCCTATTCCAGCCTTCATCGGGTGCCTGAGCAAAGAAGGGTACAAAACCCTGGCACGTTGACCTGACAAAGGACAACTTTGACAGGCAGTATTCTCTCCATAGCTCTCCGCTGGGCTGGCCAAGGCATTTCTGGATCTTCATTACAATTCAGCTTCAACTTCTGCCCAATCCTATATCCTCCTCCTCCTC
>PVJN01029839.1:0-26102 GCA_004026805.1 Lasiurus borealis
CAGCAGCTGGAGACACAGCAGGAGGGCTCACAGCAGCTCTCTGGACAGTCGTCCACCTGCCAGGATTCGGTGCAAGAGTCACTGGAGCCAGGCAGGCAGGCGCGGTTGCCATAGCTCAGGTCGCTGGAGCAGACGGAGAGGGTGGATGTGGCCATGGTGGGCGGTGGGGTGGAGTGAACTGGGAGGAGGTGAGTGTGAAGGTGAGTGTGAGTGTGAGTGTGTGTGGTGCCAGGGCTGCTGGCTTTTATACCTCCTGGCTCTGTGTCCCATTTCCGCTCCCCGAGGCACAGCATGTTTGTTTGCCAGCATGTGGTCCAGCTTGTAAATCTTCTCCATCACTTAGCTCAGAGCCTGCCCTGGCGTGTCCCCAGGGGAACAGGAGTGGGTGGCTGGTCCTAGTCTGGTTCCTCAGACAGGGGAGGGTGTGGTCTTAGCTCAGGCCATCTTAGATGTGCTGGGGCATCGTCTGCTCAGCTGCCAGGCAGCCTCAGTGCCCGGCTCGGTCTGAGGGCAGCCACTCTGGGAAAAGTTTCCCTGTGGTTCAAACACCCCAGCCTGTGGGGAAGCAGGACTGTTGGCAACTTTTGTGGAAGGAACGGAGAGGCCAGGGTGTTGGGTGACTTCCAGGGCCATATGGGTGCGGCAGGACCCAGACCTCTTAGCCGGAGTCAGGGGGGTTTCTTATCATTAAAGTGTGGGTCCCCATTCTACATTTTTGTGAGCTTAGGAGACACAGGACCGTATTTTAGGGAAAATCGTGCAGCTCCCGTCCTGGTTTTCTATGTGTGACCCACAGGGAGCACCTCGGCTGAACCAGGGAAGGGTCACAGGAGAAGCCCAGCTTCTCCTCCAAGACAGCCACCCACTGCCTGTACCCAGCCCTCTGCCGGTCGGATAGCCCAAAGGGTGGCTCAGAAGCACAGGCCTCAGAACACAAAACAGATGTGTTAGGAGAGTGTCTCCCCCAATTTGTCTGTCAGCACCCACATCTCCGCTCAGCAAGCAGCGACTTCCATTCCTTTATCTTCTCTGTCCCTTGTCTCTCGTCCATCTGTGTGTCTGTCTGTGCCACACACAAACACACACACACACACACATGTTCTTACACATAGTCTGTTCTCATTATCTGTAGTAGCTATGGTCTATGAAGTTGCCATAAACAATGAATTAGCAAAGGCTGAACCATGGCTCTGGGGGAAATGCAGGGTTGGGACCCTGTGAGCACAGTATTTCCATCAGCCAATCAATACCTAGCCTTATTTGATGTGTGTTTCTGGTTAAAGACTTATTTAATTAACGTATAGTTAACATACATCGTATGCAAAATTGGATCACAGTAGCCACCTGCACTCTCACTCCCGTGTGAACATGTATTTTCTCCGTGAAGCACAGCACAGCCTTCTTGCTCTTAGGACACCAGGCAGCACTTCAGCTCCAGGCTGTGGGCCATTTCAACCTGCAATGTCACAAGCACACAGCCCCCACAGGGGGAAAATCACAGCCCCAAAGAGACCCGGGCAGGACACGTTGACAGACCGAGAGCTGACACAAGAGGCCGTGTTGCCTGTGCAGCCTCAGCTGGGAACTGAAGGTTTTGGTCACCCTGCACAAGCCCACAAATGACCACACAGGCGCCACAAGTGTTGATTTGGTGGTTACAAATGAATCGTAGTGAGTAGGTGAATTCACAAAGAAGGAATCCCTGACTAATGTGGATTGATGGCATATCTCTGTCATCTATCTATCTGGGTATAAAGTCTGTTGATAAATTTAAAATTGGTTCATAGTTTACCACTATGTGTTGTTTTGTTTTTGTTTTTTAAAAGAAAACTTTAATAATGTGGAGCTCCTTCCCTGTGACTACATGAAGACTTCTCTTCCTTGTAGAATTCCTCATTGGTCTGGGTGCTTCTTTCCTTTTGCTGGTAACAAATTACCACAAGCTTACTAGCCTAAAACAATCCACGTGTCATCTTAGTTTCTGGGGTCATGCTGTACTGGGTTCATATCATGGGGTCTCATCTGGAGGCTCAACTGGGGAAGGACTTGCTTCCCAGCTCAGGTTCTCATCCGAATGCAGTTCTTTGCAGGTGGTCTGGCTGAGGGCCTCTGTTCCCTGGTGACCGTCACTGGGATGCTCTCACTTCTTGCCACAAGGCCCTGTCCATGGGCAGTTCACACGGGACAGCTGGCTCCCACAGCCAGCACAGGACAGAGTCTCCTCCCAAGACCAGCATTACAATCTTACACAGTGTTACCACACCCATCACATCATTTTTATGCCTCAAGCATGTCACAGGTCCTGACCACACTCTGGGGGCAGGGGCCACAAAATACATGATACCACTGTTTTATTCCAGACTTCAAATAGCCATTTCCACTCAGATTATTTTTGTTTCCTTTTCCTCCAGTTATGGAGAGAGGTGTACTAATGTCCCCAATTAGGGCTTTATCATTATTTATATCTACTTTTACTTCTGTCATTTTTTTTATTTCTATGTTTTTGGCTATGTCACTAGGGATATACACATTTGGAATTGCTATAGCTTCCTGGTGAGTTGACACGTTTAGCTCTATAAAATGTCTTTATCTCAAATAATGCTTCTTGCCTTAAAAATCTATTTTTTCTCATATTAATAAGCCACACCAGCTTCCCAACATTGGTGTTTGCATGATGTATTCTTATCCATGTTTTTGCTTTTCATGTTTTGTAAACAACATACATACCTATTTATATCGACTCCTGATTACAGGGTACAGAAGGGCAGTTGGACTAGGAGGGATGGTTTTCTTGTGAGGCCACCTCAGGCCCCAGGACATGCTATTTGCAGACACAGCCGTTTTGACCTCAGGGTTGTGAACTGAAGGCAGCTTAGGGCGCATCAACAGAGCGCACAACACCCTCAGAACTTTATCACCGAGCAACAGAAACTCAAGAACGAAAACACCAGCCCGGCCCTAATGAGAGTTCCCTGTGTCCCAAACACAAACAAGGAAGAAGCCCTGCGAACATCCTGCTGGGAAACACAGCGAGAGCGGGTATAAAAGCCCAAATCCCAGGAACCTTACACACTCACACTCACACTCACACCCTTCTCCCAGCTCACCTCAGCCCACTGCCCACCATGGCTGCTTCCACCCGGTCCATCTGCTCCAGCGACCTGAGCTATGATAGCTGCACCTGCCTGCCCGGGTCCTGTGACTCTTGCACAGACTCCTCCTGGCAGGTGGACGACTGTCCAGAGAGCTGCTGTGAGCCCTTCTGCTGTGAGCCCTCCTGCTGCACCCCGATTTGCTGTGTCTCCAGCTGCTGCCAGCCCACCTGCTGCACCCCCAGCTGCTATGTCCCCATCTGCTGTGTCCCGACCTGCTGTGAGAACTCCTCCTGTACACCTACCTGCTGTACCCCAACCTGCTGTTCTACCACCTGCTGTGCTTCAGCTCCCTGCTTGACCCTTGTCTGTACCCCAGTGTGCTGTGAATCCAGTCCTTGCCAACCAGTCTGTACCAGCTCCTGCACCAGCTCCTGCACGCCCTCATGTTGCCAGCCCTCCTGCTGCACCTCCTCCCACTGCAAACCAGTGGGCCGCAGGCCTATCTGTTCTGGGGCCACTTTCTGTCCAGCCTCCTCGAGTTGCTACAAACCCTCTTCCTGCCTCTCATCCTGCTATAGACCCTCCTCCTGCACCTCGTCCCGCTACAGGTCCTCCTCTTGCGTGTCCCTCATCTGCCGCCCCGTGTGCAGGCCCGCCTGCTATGTGCCCGCTTCCTCCTGCCGGCCCAGCTGCTACCGCCCCTCCTCTTGTGGTACCAGCTGCTACCGCCCCTCCTCCTGCGTGTCCTTGGTCTGCCGCCCCGTGTGCTCCCGCCCATCCTGCTGAGTCCCTGCGTGGCCAGAGCCCTGCTGCTGTCTGGGCACATCCTCCAGAGCCAGCCCTGCTCAGGTCCCACCGCCTGACTGTGGCTCTCCCCGCCTCCCCTCCATCTAGTCCCAACCCATGTCAGGAGGCTGCCCCCATCGGGAAGCTGACCGCCACATCCTGAAATGCTCTGGCACTTAGACCTGCTGACTGCTAGTCCCGCCTGCTGCTGAGCGGACAAGTGGAAGAACTGAAGGCCCAGACTCGATGAAATGGCTCTGGAGGGGCTCCTAGGAAGTCCTCCACGCAGTGCCCCCTCCATGTCTCCCACCCTCCTAAGGACCAGCTAAGCCTCCAGCAGTCTCTGACCCTGAGTCTGGTCTGGATGCACTTTAGTAAACTGGTCAATAAACACGCCCTGAATTGAACATGCACTGATGTCTATGTGTCCTCATTGTCATTTCTCAGTGTCACTGCACGTCTACTTTCCCCTTGGCACATGGCACCCTGCCATCCAGCACCACCCTGTGGGTGCCCTGTGGCTCCCAGGTGTCCCAGCTGGGCAGTAGAGGGTGGGGCAGGCCTCATAGCCCTTTGGCCACTTGGATGCATCTTGAGTTCACTCTTCATACTACTACTTTTGAATACTAGTAGTTCTTTTTCTTGATCTCACTTTGTGATGTCTCTACAGATGTATTTACCATGGGGTCTATGAATGGAGCCTTATAGGAATGGGGGTTGGTGACATCCCTCATGATGCACAGAGCCCCCAAAAATTAGGCTCTGGTTTCTGATATCTCCAGGACCCACTGTTAGGATCTCAGGATCCATTCCTCCTTGGAGAATGTTGGCTGCATGGCCCAGTCCTTGAGGGAATAGGTGTGTCTCAAGTTGAGCTTGAGTTTAGCTGGAGTATTTCCCAGCGAGGAAGCAGACAGAGTCAGCTCCAGAGCCAGGAATGAATTTGAGGAGTCCAAGTGGGAAGCAAGGGATTGGATTAGAAGAGAAACAGAGACCTCCCACCCTCACTAATTAGGAAATGAAATGACAGATAGAAAAAGCCAGGTTTCAGACACTAAACAATTGACAGTATAGGACTCAGGTCCCAAAAGAAGGGAAACAAAGGGAGGGAGCACTGCTGTTTAACTTCCTAATGGGAAAATTCTCTAGATATCCCTCTGTTAATGATTTCTGATTTTATCGTGGTCAAACAACCTTCTCTGTATGCTTTCAGTGCTATCCTAATAAAGAAGGAATATGCTAATTGAGTCTCATGCCATTGCAAAGATGGCAGTGCACACAGCCAGTAAGGAGGGAATATGCTAACTGACTGTTCCACCCTCAAAGATGGTGGCACCCACAGCCACAAGACGGCAGAGCACACAGCCAATAAGGAGAGAATATGCTAACTGACTGTCCCACCCTCAAAGATGGTGGCACCTACAGCCACAAGACGGCAGAGCACACAGCCAATAAGGAGAGAATATGCTAACTGAATGTCCCACCCTCAAAGATGGCGGCACCCACAGCAACAAGATGGCAATGTCCAGTCCCCTCAGCCCTGCTGCCTAATATCAGGTAACCAGGGCCGACTGAGGCTTGCACTGCTGGCAGTGGCAACAGCAGAGGTGTGATGAGGTGTTGCCTGCCCGTGATCGCCCAGTCACCTCCCACTGCTGAGGGCTCTCAGACTGTGAAAGGGGACAGACTAGTATGAGGGACCCCCCTCCAGTGCATAAATTTTCATGCACCAGGCCTCTATTAAAATAAATTGAGGCAAACTTTGTGCACTGCTGGTGAGAATGCAGCCCTGGTGCAGCCACTGTGGAGACATGATGGAGTTTTCTCAAAAAACTAAAAATGGAATTCCCATTTGACCCAGTGATCCCACTTGTAGGAATATATCCTAAGAAACAAGAAACAACAATCAGAAAGGATATATGCACCCCTATGTACATAGCACAATTTACTCTAAGATTTGGAAACACCACCTTACACCAAATACAAAAATAAACTCAAAATAGATACAGGACTTAAACATTAGAAGGGAAACCATAAAAATACTAGAGGAATCTACAGGCAGCACAATCTGAGACATATGCTGAAAGAACTTCTTCACTGATACTGCTCCAAAGGCAATGGAAGCTAAAGAAAAAATAAACAAATGGGACATCAAACTAAAAAGCTTTTGCACAGCAAAAGAAACCATCAACAAAACAACAAGAAAGACCACTGTATGGGAGAACATATTTGCAAATATTATCACTGACAAAGGTTTAATCCCCAACATCTACTGTCAACTTATACAACTTAATAAAAGGAAGATAAATGATCCAATAAAAAAATGGGCAACGGACCTGAATAGAACCTTTTCAAAAGACGACAGAAGGAAGGCCAAGAGACACATGAAAACATGTTCAAAGTCACTAATTATCCTAGAGCTGCAAATCAAAACAACAATGCGATACCATCTTACACCTGTCAGAATGGCAATCATCAACAAATCAACAAATGACAAGTGTTGGCGAGGATGCGGAGACAAAGGAACCCTCTTGCACTGCTGGTGGGAATGCAGACTGGTGCAGCCACTATGGAGAACAGTATGGAGTTTCCTCACAAAACTAAAAATGGAACTCCCATTTGACCCAGCAATCCCACTCTTAGGAATTTATCCCAAGAAATCACAAACACCAATCAGAAAGGATTTATGCACCCCTATGTTCATAACAGCACAATTCACAATAGCTACAATTTGGAAAGAGCCTAGGTGCCTGTCAGCAGATGAGTGGAGCAGAAAACTGTGGTATATCTACACAATGGAATTCTATGCTGCCATAAAAAGAAGGAACTCTTACCATTTGCAGCAACCTGGATGGAACTGGAGAGCCTTATGCTCAGTGAAATAAGCCAGTCAATGAAGGAGAAGCATCACATGCTCTCCCTCATTTGTGGATAATAAAGAACATTGTAAACTGATGAACAAAAGGATAGATACAGAGGCAGTAAAGCATCAAACAGACTGTGAAATTAGAGCAGGAAGATGAAGGAGAGGTGGGGTAGATAAGAGATCAATCAAAGGACTTGTGTCTATGCATATAAGCATAACCAATGAACATAGACACTGGGGGGTTGGGGTATGCCTGGGAGGCAGGGGGGCAATAGTAAGATATGTATACATGTAATACAATAAAAAAAAGAAAAAAACACAATAAAAAAGGGAGTTAACTGCGGTTATATACGACAACAGAGACAAGTAAGCAGAGCCAGACACCGAGGGCTCACAATGCATGATTCCTTCCCTGTGGCCTGTCTTTAGTGACATAGTGGCTCAGGTGGAAAGTGGTGCATTGGGAAGGAATGCAAGAAACCTTTGGGCTGAAGCAAATGTTCTACATCTCTCTCTTTTTTGTCTTGGTTAATCCTCATCTGAGGGTATTTCCCCATTGATTTTGAGAGAGAGTGGAATCAAAAGAGAGACACAGAGAGAAACATCAAGGCGAGAGAGACACAGTTGGTTGCCTTCACACAGGTGGGCATAGAGCCTACAACTGAGGAACAACCAGATGGCCCAGCCCACAGGAGCCCCAGGCCAGCTCCCTGCTAAGCCACTCTGCAGGGTGGGTTTGCCCAGGTGGACAGAGGGTGGCAATGGCCCAAGGGATTTGAGAACCCCTAGATGTGCCTGCAGGTGACCAGCCTTGGGTAAGGCTGGGGCAGAGGCCCCCCGGACACTGACATTGGTCGGTGAGGGCAGAGTCCCGCCCAGTCACCTCACCTAAAGCAGTTAGGACACGGCCCTTTGGGATCTCCCACTCATTTCCAGAAATACCTGAGGCGGGAGGACACCAAGGTCTGGTAAACCAGGTGTGTCCTCCCCTCCCCCATGGAATCAGACGAAGGAAGCGATCAGGTGATGAAGTGAGTTTATTGAGTTGACCAAGGAGGTGCTGACAGGCAGAGAGGAGAGATTAGTGAATCTACAGAGAAACTTGAACAAAAGGACAGGTCACCCAGGGGCAGGTGGAGACACCTCTGGAAGGCAAGAGCCCATGAAGCAGTGAGGGTCAGGGCTCCTGGGAGCAGAGGTCAGCTCAGAACAGTGGAGATGGGGGGACCCCATCCTGAGTTGGGACAGCCATCTAACACAGGTCAGCAGCAGGACTGAGGGGTGGCTGGGAGAATCACAGTCACAGGGAGAGACCTGAGCCCGCTGGCCCTGGGGGACATGTCTGCTCAGCAGCAGGACGTCTGGGCTGAGGTGGGGACACAGCAGGCCTGGCGGGAGCACACGGGGTGGCAGAGCAGGGACAGGCAGGAGGAGGGGCGGCAGCAGCTGGGCTGGCAGGAGGAGGCAGAGCCACAGCAGGAGGAGGTGGACACGCAGCAGGCAGGCCTGCACACGGGGCGGCAGATGAGGGACACGCAGGAGGAGGGACTGCAGCAGGATGAGGGGCAGGGGGTGGGCTGGCAGCAGGAGGAAGTTGCACAGGTGCTGGCCTCAGAGCAAATGGGCCTGCAGCACACAGGCTTGTAGCAGACGGGTGTGCAGCAGACAGGTGTGCAACAGACGGGCTTGCAGCAGACGGGTGTGCAGCAGACAGGTGTGCAGCAGACAGGCCTACAGCAGACAGACACACAGCAGGCCTGTGGACAGGGGCAGGAGGTGCAACAAGAGGGCTGGCAGCAGCTGGGGACACAGCAGGAGGGCTCACAGCAGCTCTCTGGACAGTCGTCCACCTGCCAGGATTCGGTGCAAGAGTCACTGGAGCCAGGCAGGCAGGCGCGGTTGCCACAGCTCAGGTCGCTGGAGCAGACGGAGAGGGTGGATGTGGCCATGGTGGGCGGTGGGGTGGAGTGAACTGGGAGGAGGTGAGTGTGAGTGTGAGTGTGAGTGTGAGTGTGTGTGGTGCCAGGGCTGCTGGCTTTTATACCTCCAGGCTCTGTGTCCCATTTCCGCTCCCTGAGGCACAGCATGTTTGTTTGCACAGCATGTGGTCCAGCTTGTAAATCTCCTAGATCACTTAGCGCAGAGCCTGCCCTGGCTTGTCCCCAGGGGCATAGGATTGAGTGGCAGGTCCCAGTCTGGTTCCTCAGACAGGGGAGGGCAGGTCTTGGCTCAGGCCATTTGGATGTGCTGGAGCATCATCTGGTCAGCTGCCAGGCAGCCTCAATGCCCGGCTCCCTCTGAGGGCAGCCACACTGGGAAGAGTTTCCCTGTGGTTCAAACATCCCAGCCCGTGGGGAAGCAGGACCGTTGGCAACTTGTGAGGAAGGAACCGAGAGGCCAGGGCGTTGGGTGACTTCCAGGGCCACATGGGTGCGGCAGGACCCAGACCTCTTAGCTGGAGTCAGGGGGGTTTCTTATCATTAAAGTGCGGGTTCCCATTCTACATTTTTGTGAGCTTAGGAGACACAGGACTGTATTTTAGGGAAAATCGTGCAGCTCCCGTCCTGGTTTTCTATGTGTGACCCACAGGGAGCACCTCGGCTGAACCAGGGAAGGGTCACAGGAGAAGCCCAGTTCTCCTCCAAGACAGCTCCCCACCGCCTGTACCCAGCCCTCTGCCGCTCGGATAGCCCACAGGGTGGCTAAGAAGCACAGGCCACCGAACACAAAACAGATGTGGCAGGAGAATGTCTCCCCCGATTTCTCTGTCAGCACCCACATCCCCGCTCAGCAAGCAGCGACTTCCATTCCTTTATCTTCTCTGTCTCTGGTCTCTCCTCCATCTGTGTGTCTGTCTGTGCCACACACACACACACACACACACACACACACACACACACACGTTCTTACACATAGTCCATTCTCATTATCTGTAGTAGTATGGTCTATGATGTTGGCGTAAACACTGAATTAGCAAATGCTGAACCATGGCGCTGGGGGAAATGCAGCGTTGGGACCCTGTGAGCACAGTATTTCCATCAGCCAATCAATACGTAGCCTTGTTTTATGTGTGTTTCTGGTTAAAGGCTTATTTAATTAACGTATAGTTCACATACATCCTATGCACAATTGGATTACAGTAGCCACCTGCACTCTCACTCTCGTGTGAACATGTATTTTCTCCGTGAAGCACAGCACAGCCTTCTTGCTCTTAGGACACCAGGCAGCACTTCAGCTCCAGGCTGTGGGCCATTTCAACCTGCAAAGTCACAAACACACAGCCCCCAAGGGGGAAATCACAGCCCCAAAGAGACCCGGGCAGGACTCGTTGACAGCCCAAGAGCTGACACAAGAGGCCGTGTTGCCTGTGCAGCCTCAGCTGGGAACTGAAGGTTTTGTTCACCCTGCACAAGCCCACAAATGACCACACAGGTGCCACAAGTGTTGCTTTGGTGGGTACAAATGAATCGTAGTGAGTAGGTGAATTCACACATAAGGAATCCCTGACTAATGTGGATTGACGGCATATCTCTGTAATCTATTTCTCTGGGTATAAAGTCTGTGCATTAATTTTTAAAATACAAATTGTTTCATAGTTTACCCACTATGTGTTGTTGTTGTTGTTTTGTTTGTTTGTGTGTGTGTGTGTGTGTGTGTGTGTGTGTGTGTTTTAAAAAAAACTAATAATGTGGAGCTCCTTCCCTGTGAATACATAAAGATTTCTCTTCCTTGTTGATAGCTGCCTAGAATTCCTCATTGGTCCGGGTGCTTCTTTCCTGTTGCTGGTAACAAATTACCACAAGATTACTGGCCTAAAACAATGCACATGTCACCTGTATCTGGGGTCATGCTGTACTGGGTTTCTTGTGGGTTCGCATCATGGGGTCTCATCTGGAGGCTCGACTGGTGAAGGAGTTGCTTCCCAGCTCACGTTCTCATCAGAATTCAGTTCTTTGCAGGTGGTTGGCTGAGGGCCTCTGTCCCCTGGTGGCTGTCACTGGGATGCTCTCATTTCTTACCACAAGGCCCTACCCATGGGCAGTTCACATGGGACAGCTGGCTCCCCCAGCCAGCACAGGATAGAGTCTCCTCCCAAGAACAGCATTACAACCTTACACAGTGTTACCACACACATCCCATCATTTTTATGTGGTCACAGGTCCTGACCGCACTCTGGGGACAGGGGCCACAAAATACATGATACCACTGTTTTATCCCAGACTTCAAATAGCCATTTCCACTCAGATCATTTTTGTCTCCTTTTCCTCCAGTTATTGAGAGAGGTGTACAAATGTCCCCAATTAGGACTTTATCATTATCTATATGTACTTTTACTTCTGTCAATTTTTTATTTCTATGTTTTTGGCTATGTCACTAGGGATATACACATTTGGAATTGCTATAGCTTCCTGGTGAGTTGACACTTTTAGCTCTATAAAATGTCTTTATCTCAAATAATGCTTCTTGCCTTAAAAATCTATTTTTTCTCATATTAATAAGCCACACCAGCTTCCCAACGTTGGTGTTTGCATGATGTATTCTTATGCACGTTTTTGCTTTTCATGTTTTGTAAACAACATACATACCTATTTATATCTACTCCCTGATTACAGGGTACAGAAGGGCAGTTGGACTAGGAGGGATGGTTTTCTTGTGAGGCCACCTCAGGCCCCGGGACATGCTATTTGCAGACACAGCCGCTTTCGACCTCAGGTTTGTGAATTGAAGGCAGCTTAGGGCGCATCAACAGAGCGCACCACACCCTCAGAACTTTATCATCGAGCAACAGAAACTCAAGAACGAAAACACCAGCCCAGCCCTAATGAGAGTTCCCTGTGTCCCAAACACAAACAAGGAAGAAGTCCTGTGAACATCCTGCTGGGAAACACAGCGAGAGCGGGTATAAAAGCCCAAATTCCAGGAACCTTACACACTCACACTCACACTCACACCCTTCTCTCAGCTCACCTCAGCTCACCGCCCCACCATGGCCGCTTCCACCAGGTCCATCTGCTCCAGCGACCTGAGCTATGACAGCTGCACCTGCCTGCCCGGGTCCTGTGACTCTTGCACAGACTCATCCTGGCAGGTGGACGACTGTCCAGAGAGCTGCTGTGAGCCCTCCTGCTGTGAGCCCTCCTGCTGCACCCCGATTTGCTGTGTCTCCAGCTGCTGCCAGCCCACCTGCTGCACCCCCAGCTGCTATGTCCCCATCTGCTGTGTCCCGACCTGCTGCCAGAACTCCTGCTGTACCCCTACCTGCTGTACCCCAACCTGCTGTTCCCCCACTTGCTGTGCTTCAGCTCAGAGCTTGACCCTTGTCTGTACCCCAGTGTGCTGTGAATCCAGCCCTTGCCAACCAGTCTGCACCAGCTCCTGCACCAGCTCCTGCACCAGCTCCTGCACGCCCTCATGCTGCCAGCCCTCCTGCTGCACCTCCTCCCGCTGCAAACCAGTGGGCCGCAGGCCTATCTGTTCTGGGGCCACTTTCTGTCCAGCCTCCTTGAGCTGCTACAGACCCTCCTCCTGCCTCTCTTCCTGCTATAGACCTTCCTCCTGCACCTCGTCCCGCTACAGGTCCTCCTCCTGCGTGTCCCTCATCTGCCGCCCCGTGTGCAGGCCCGCCTGCTATGTGCCCGCTTCCTCCTGCGGGACCAGCTGCTACCGCCCCTCCTCCTGTGGGACCAGCTGCTACCACCCCTCCTCTTGCGGGAACAGCTGCTACCGCCCCTCTTCCTGCGTGTCCTTGGTCTGCCGCCCCGTGTGCTCCCGCCCATCCTGCTGAGTCCCTGCGTGGCCAGAGCCCTGCTCTGCCTGGGCACATCCTCCAGGGCCAGCCCTGCTCAGGTCCCACCGCCTGACTGTGGCTTTCCCCGCCTCCCCTCCATCTACTCCCAACCCATGTCAGGAGGCTGCCTCCCTCCGGAAGCTGACCGCCACATGCTGAAATGCTCTGGTACTTAGACCTGCTGACTGTTGGTCCCGCCTGCTGCTGAGCGGACAAGTGGAAGAACTGAAGGCCCAGACTCGATGCAATGGCTCTGGAGGGGCTCCTAGGAGGTCCTCCAGGCAGTGCCCCCTCCATGTCCCCCACCCTCCCCAGGACCAGCTCAGCCTCCAGCAGCCTCTGACCCTGAGTCTGGTCTGGATGCTACGCTTTAGTAAACTGGCCAATAAACACGCCCTGAATTGAAGATGCACTGATGTCCATGTGTCCTCATTGTCATTTCTCAGCGTCACTGCATGTCTACTTTCCCCTGGGCACATGGCACCCTGCCATCCAGCAGCACCCTATGTGTGTCCTGTGGCTCCCAGGTATCCCAGCTGGGAATAGAGGGTGGGCCAGGCCTCATAGCCCTTTGGCCATTTGGGGCCACCTTGAGTTCATCCTTCACCCTGCTGTCCTACTATTCACTGAAGATTAGTAGTTCTTTTTCTTGATCTTACTGATCTGCTTGCAAAGCCGTAAACAAGTGCCAGCTTAGAGGGCACAGTCCTCTTAACATAATTAAGCTTGATCTTGTGACGGCTCCCCAGATCTTTCCTGGTAGCTGATGGGCTGTAGGAGGTGCAGTAAATGCTGCCAAAACAAGTGAAACTCACAAGAACATTGTCCATTACCTTGTTTACCTCTGACTGTAAAATAAAGACTCAGCTTGCAGTCTGGATCTGTTCTGTGGACTCCGTCAGGCACAGAAGATCCACCCAGACCCAGCTTGTTCTCTTTGTCTTTTCTTCATCCTTCACTGGCCCTCCCTCAGGCTTGCCGAACCCTTGGCTGTGCTTGCATGGCACATTATTCTAAGTGAAATAAGTCAGTCAGAGAAATATCACATGATCTCATTCATTTGCGGATTATAGTGAACATCATACACTGATGAACAAAAACATCCAGAGACAGAGAAGCACTGATCAGACCATCAAACCTCAGAGGGAAGGTAGGGAGAGATCAACCAAAGGATTTGTATGCATGCATAAAAGCCTAACCAATGGACACAGACACCAGGGTTCTGAGAGCATGAGCAGGGGTAAAAAATAGGGGAATAAGGACACATGTGTAATACCATAATCAATAAAGAGAAATAAATAAATAAAAAAGGAAAGAAAGGAAGAAAGAAAGAAAGAAAGAAAGAAAGAAAGAAAGAAAGAAAGATTTGTTTATTTGCTCAGGCTCACTGGCTAAGAGTTTCCAGACAGCAGCACATGGAGGGGTCACAAATAGTTTGGTTGTTTTACCATGTAGGAATCAGAGTTTGTGGAGAATGAGGCAGCATTCAGTATTATTATGATTTTACTTTATTGAATTCCAGCATTCAATAAAATATCAGTAGACACATGAAGAAGAGGAAAATTTCACCCCTTACCAAGAGATAAAACAGTTTATAGAAACAAACCCACAGACAGAGTTGATGGAATTAGCAGACAAGGTAGTTAAAACAGCCACTGTATATCTGCTTACGATTTAAAGAAAAACATTAACAGAATGGAGAGAGAAATGGAAGATACAAAAGAAAATTAAAGAGAATTTCGAGTGTTGGAAAATATAACATTAACAATAAAAATTAGAAGGATGAGCCTTAAAGTAGTTTAGATACTGCAAAAGAAAAGAGCAGTGACCCTGTGGATATAGACATAGAAATTATCCAAATCGGAGGACAGTGAGAAAAAAAAAACAAACTTTACAGAGCCTCAGTGAATGGGAAACAATATTAAGTGGTCTCATATAAACACATCTGGAGTATCTAAAAAAATAAATAAATGAAGGGGATGAAGAGGGCAAAAATATTTTAAGAGATAATAGCCAAATATTTTTTTAACTTGATGAAATTGATAAATATACAGAATCCTAAAAAACACTGTAAATTAACCTGACCTAATTGATATTTATACAAAATGCCATATAAAAACATTCACCCAAATATATCATATGCTAGGCCATTAAACAAGTCTCACTATATTTAATAGGTATGAATCATACAGAGAATGTTGTATGACCACAACAGGATCAAAAATCATTAATTAAAAGATATCTGGAAAATTTTCTAATATTAGAAAATTAAACAACAATTATCAAAATAATCCTTGAGTCAAAGAAGAAGTCACAAGAAAATTAAGAAGCATTTTGAATAAAATGAAAATGAAGTAACACAGCACAACATATAGTTTTAATAATGTATAGTTAAAAAGAAGTCAGGATGGAGATCAATTATCTAAGTTTCTACCATAAGAAACTATAAAAAGAAGTACAAATTGAATCCAAAAATAAGTAGAGAGAAGAAAGTAATCAAGAAGTCGGAAATCTACCAAATAGAAAATGGACAGACTAGAGAGAAAAATCAATAACCCAAATTTGTTTTTTTTAAAAGATCAATAGATACATTTTTGCTTTATCAGTCAAGTAAAAAAGAGAAAAGAAATAAATTACTAATATCATGAATGAAAGAAGGCTTGCATACACAGATTTATTGACTAAAATAATAGAAGGATGAAAGCAAACAATGTTATGCTGACACATTTAACAACTTAGATGAAATAGGCAAATAACTGGAGTGATATAAATGATAAAATCTAAGACAAGGTGAAATAGAAAACCTGGTTAGGCCTCTGTCAATTGAAGAAACTGAATTCATGGTTAAAACCTTTCCCACAAAGAAGACCTCAAGCCCAAATGCCTTCACTACTGAAAATCCTAAGGAAGAAATATACAACAACAACAACAAAAAGCAACTAAATTCAAGTGAATTTTGCAAGGTTACAGGATATAAGGTCAATATACAAAAGCCAATTGTATTTTTACCTAATAACAATAAATAGTGAAAAAATGGCATTTATCCAAGAGAAAAGAAAACATGCTGAGTGCATGTGTTCACAGCAGCTTCATTCAGAATCACCCTAACCTGGAGACAACCCCCTGATAAGCAAATCTGCAGGGTGGGTTTGCCCAGGTGGACATTGGGTGGCAATGGTCCAAGGGATTGAGAACCTCTAGATGTGTCTGCAGGTGACCAGCCTCGGGTAAGCCTGGAGCAAGGGCCCCCCAAACACTGATATTGGTCAGTGAGGGCAGAGTCCCACCCGGTCACGTCACCCAAAGCAGTTAGGGATCTCCCACTCATTTCCAGAAATACCTGAGGCTGGAAGAGACCAAGGTCTGGTAAACCAGGTGTGCCCACCCCTCCCCATGGATTCAGACAAAGGAGGCGTTCGGGTGATGAAGTGAGTTTATTGAGTTGACCAAGGAGGTGCTGACAGGCAGAGAGGAGAGATCAAGTGAATCTACAGAGAAACTTGAACAAAAGGACAGGTCACCCAGGGGCAGGTGGAGACGCCTCTGGAAGGAAAGAGCCCAGGAAGCAGTGAGGGTCAGGGCTCCTGGGAGCAGAGGTCAGCTCAGAACAGTGGAAACTGGGGGACCCCATCCTGAGTAGGGTCAGCCATCTAACACAGGTCAGCAGCAGGACTGAGGGGTGGCTGGGAGGACCGCAGTCACAGGATGGAAACTGAGTCTGGCTGGCACTGGGGGAACACGTCTTCTCAGCAGCAGGATGTCTGGGCCGAGGTGGAGACATAGCAGGTTGGACGGGAGCACACGGGGTGGCAGAGCAGGGACAGGCAGGAGGAGGGGCGGCAGCAGCTGGGCTGGCAGGAGGAGGCAGAGCCACAGCAGGAGGAGGTGGGCACGCAGCAGGCAGGCCTGCACACGGGGCGGCAGATGAGGGACACGCAGGAGGAGGGTCTGTAGCAGGATGAGGGGCAGGGGGTGGGCTGGCAGCAGGAGGAAGTTGCACAGGTGCCGGCCTCAGAGCAAATGGGCCTGCAGCACACAGGCTTGTAGCAGACGGGTGTGCAGCAGACAGGTGTGCAACAGGCGGGCTTGCAGCAGACGGGTGTGCAGCAGACAGGTGTGCAGCAGACAGGCCTACAGCAGACAGACACACAGGAGGCCTGTGGGCAGGGGCAGGAGGTGCAACAGGAGGGCTGGCAGCAGCTGGAGACACAGCAGGAGGGCTCACAGCAGCTCTCTGGACAGTCGTCCACCTGCCAGGATTCGGTGCAAGAGTCACAGGAGCCAGGCAGGCAGGCGCGGTTGCCATAGCTCAGGTCGCTGGAGCAGACTGAGAGGGTGGATGTGGCCATGGTGGGTGGTGGGGTGGAGTGAACTGGGAGGAGGTGAGTGTGAGTGTGAGTGTGAGTGTGAGTGTGAGTGTGTGTGGTGCCCAGGGCTGCTGGCTTTTATACATCCTGGCTCTGTGTCCCATTTCCGCTCCCTGAGGCACAGCGTGTTTGTTTGCACAGCATGTGGTCCAGCTTGTAAATCTGCTTGATCGCTTAGCTCAGAGCCTGCCCTGGCGTGTTCCCAGGGGAATAGGAGTGAGTGGCAGGTCCCAGTCTGGTTCCTTAGACAGGGGAAGGTGGGGTCTTGGCTCAGGCCATCTTGGATGTGCTGGGGCATCATCCGGTCAGCTGCCAGGAAGCCTGTGTGCCCAGCTCCCTCTGAGGGCAGCCACACTGGGAAGAGTTTCCCTGTGGTTCAAACACCCCATCCCGTGCGGATGCAGGACTATTGGCAACTTGTGTGGGAGGAACGGAGAGGCTGGGGTATAAAGTCTGTGCATTAATTTGTAAAATACAAATTGCTTCATACTCTACCCACTATGTGTTGTTTTGTTTTTGTTTTGTGGTTTTTTTTTTTTTAAACAAAACACCTAATATTGTGGAGCTCCTTCCCTGAGAATACATGAAGACTTCTCTTCCTTGTAGAATTCCTCATTGGTACGGGTGCTTCTTTCCTTTTGCTGGTAACCAATTACCACAAGCTTACTGGCCTAAAACAATCCACGTGTCATATCAGTCTCTGGGGTCATGCTGTACTGGGTTCGTATCATGGGGTCTCATCTGGAGGCTCGACTGTGGAAGGAGTTGCTTCCCAGCTCACGTTCTCATCAGAATTCACTTCTTTGCAGGTGGTTGGCTGAGGGCCTCTGTTCCCTGGTGGCTGTCACTGGGAATGCTCTCACTTCTTGCCACAAGGCCCTGCCCATGGGCAGTTTACATGGGACAGCTGGCTCCCACAGCCAGCACAGGACAGAGTCTCCTCCCAAGACCAGCATTACAATCTTACACAGTGTTACCACACACATCCCATCATTTTTATGCCTCAAGTATGTCACAGGTCCTAACCGCACTCTGGGGGTAGGGGCCAGAAAATACATGATACCACTGTTTTATCCCAGACTTCAAATAGCCATTTCCACTCAGATTATTTGTGTCTCCTTTTCCTCCAGCTATTGAGAGATGTGTATCAATGTCCCCAATTGTGACGTTATCATTATCTATATCTACTTTTAGTTGTGTAAATTTTTTATTTTATGTTTGAGGCTATGTTACTAGGTACATACGCATTTGGAATTGCTATAGCTTCCTGGTGGGTTGACCCTTTTAGCTCTATAAAATGTCTTTATCTCAAATAATGCTTCTTGCCTTAAAAATCTATTTTTCCTGATATTAATAAGCCATACCAGCTTTCCAACATTGGTGTTTGCATGATGTATTCTTATCCATGTTTTTACTTTTCATGTTTTGTAAACAACACACATACCTATTTATATCTACTCCCTGATTACATGTTTTCTATTTAACCTAAAATGTTCTTTTTACTTATTTTCTATTTTGAGTTAATTGAGTATTTTTATAATTTCGCTCCTTTTTTTTAATCCTCACCAAGGGTAAGCTTTTGTTGATTTTATAGAGAGAAGAAAAGAGAGAGAAAGAGAAACATTGATTTAAGAGAGAAACACTGATCCATTGCCTCCTGCATATGCCCCACTGGGGATCAACTCAGCAATGCAGTTAAGTGCCCTGACCAGGAATCTAACCCATGACCTTCTGGTATACAGGCCCACACTTCAACCCGCTGAGCCACCCAGCCAGGACCATTTCTCTTTTCTACTCAGGATTAGTTACCTACCGTATTTACTGCTCTTGCAGTGGTGACCCAGAGATTGTGGTGTACATTCTTGGCTATTCAAGTACACATGGGTACTCTTGTGACTTTCAAAGAGTACCCATGGTAACACTGCTGTGCATTTTATTTTCTACTAGAAGCCCGGTGCAAGAATTTTGTGCATTGGGTGGTAGAGGATGTAAAAGGGGGTGGTTCCTCAGCTCGCCCTGCACCCTCTTGCAGTCTGGGACCCTTTGGAGAATGTCTGTCGACTAAGGCACAATACTCTCAGGGACTGGGCCTAAGCCAGCAGTCAGACATCCCTCTCGCAGTCTGGGATCCCTCACTCCTTACCACCCACCTACTCACTGCTCCTTACAGCTCTGCTGGCTGCTCCTTAGGAAGGGAGGCTCCCACTACTGCAACAGCACTCACCATGACTTCTGGCTGAGTGGCACTCCCCTGTGGAGTGCACTGACCACCAGGGGGCAGTTTCTGCATTGAGCGTCTGCCCTCTTGGTGATCAGTGCACATCATAGCAATCGGTCCATCTGCCATTTGGTCTATTTGCATATTTGGTTTTAGTACATAGGTTAACAATCAAGAAAATAAGCAGGAAACACAAGCAGTCTTCGTTTTCCATACAGAGGCCCTGCATTGGTGGCGGTGCTTTCTGCAGGGAGGTGGACAGGGACCTCTGGCTCACACACACAGCTCCCGGTGTGAGGTACATGCAGATGGTGTGGGAAGGCTGTGGACGGATGCGGGGTCTGTGCCTCACTGAGCGGACTGGCGGGTGACAGGGCTGTGCACCATTCACCCAGGGACATGTAGGTGGCACTGCCAAACCATCCAACTTCACCTGCTTGTCACCTGGCCCAGGGCAGTCCCTGAACTGGGGGGGTGCTGGGGAACCGCAGTTGGAAATGCTCTGCCTCCTGCCCTCTCTGGCCCAGGCCTCTCAGCCAGGTGCTTGGGAAGCCGTGGCACCCAAACGATCAGACTGCCCAAGTGTGCGCACGACATCAACGGGGTATAGAAGAGGCAGGTGGACTAGGAGAGATGGTTCCCTTGTGAGGCCACTCAGACCCCGGGACATGCTATTATCAGACACACACCCCGTCTACCTCAATGTGATGAACTGAAGGAGGCTTAGGGCCCATCAACAGAGCACACAACACACTCGGAGCTTTATCACCGAGCAACAACTCACAGAACGACAACACCAGCCCGGCCCTAATGAGAGTTCCCTGTGTCCCAAACACCAACAAGGAAGAAGCTGTGTGAACATCCTGCGGGGAAACACAGCCAGAGCGGATATAAAAGCCCAAATCCCAGGAGCCTTACACACTCACACTCACACTCAACCCCTTCTCACCCACTCACCTCAGCCTCACTGCCCACCATGGCCGCTTCCACCCGGTCCGTCTACTCTAATGACATGAGCTATGGAAACGGTGCCTGCCTGCCCGGGTCCTGTGACTCTTGCACTGACTCCTCCTGGCAGGAGGACGACTGTCCAGAGAGCTGCTGTGAGCCCTCCTGCTATGTCCCCACCTGTTGTGTCTCCAGCTGCTGCCAGCCTTCCTGCTACACCCCCAGCTGCTGTAGCCCCATCTGCTATGTTCCCAGCTGCTGCCAGCCCTCCTGCTGTACCCCCAGCTGCTGTACCACCAGCTGCTGTGCTTCAGCCCCGAGACTGACCCTTGTCTATGTCCCAGTGAGCTGTGGATCCAGCGCCTGCCAACCAGTCTGCACCAGCTCCTGCACCAGCTCCTGCACTCCCTCATGCTGCCAGCCCTCCTGCTGCACCTCCTCCCCCTGCGAGGAGGCCTGCTGGGTGCCCGTCTGTTGCAGACGAGTGGGCCGCAGGCCTATCTGTTCTGGGGCCACTTTGTGTCCAGCCTCCTCGAGCTGCTACAGACCCTCCTCCTGCTTCTCGTCCTGTTGTAGACCTTCCTCCTGCACCTCGTCCCGATACAGGTCCTCCTCCTGCGTGTCCCTCATCTGCCGCCCTGTGTGCAGGCCCGCCTGCTACCTGCCCGCCTCCTCCTGCGGGACCAGCTGCTACCGCCCCTCCTCCTGCGGGCCCATCTGCTACCGCCCTTCCTCCTGCGGGACCAGCTGCTACCGCCCCTCCTCCTGTGGGACCAGCTGCTACCGCCCCTCCTCCTGTGGGACCAGCTGCTACCGCCCCTCCTCCTGCGTGTCCTTGGTCTGCCGCCCCGTGTGCTCCCGCCCATCCTGCTGAGTCCCTGCATGGCCAGAGCCCTGCTGCCGCCTGGGCACATCCTCCAGGGCCAGCCCTGCTCAGGTCCCACCGCCTGACTGTGGCTCTCCCCGCCTCCCCTCCATCTAGTCCCAACCCATGTCAGGAGCTGCCCCCATCGGGAAGCTGACCGCCACATCCTGAAATGCCCCAGCACTTAAACCTGCTGACTGCTGGTCCCGCCTGCTGCTGAGCAGACACGTGGAAGAACTGAAGGCCCAGACTTGATGCAATGGCTCTGGAAAGGCTCCTAGGAGGTTCTCCAGGCAGTGCCCCCTCCATGTCTCCCACCCTCCCGAGAACCAGCTCATCCTCCAACAGTCTCTGACCCTGAGCCTGGTCTGGATGCGCTTTAGTAAACTGGCCAATAAACACGCCCTGAATTGAACATGCACTGATGTCTATTTGTCCTCATTGTCATTTCTCAGTGTCACTGCACGTCTACTTTCCCCTTGGCTCATGGCACCCTGCCATCCAGCAGCACCCTGTGGGTGTCCTGTGGCTCCCAGGTGTCCCAGCTGGGCGGTAGAGGGTGGCGAAGGCCTCAAAGCCTTTTGGCCACTTGGGGGCGTCTTGAGTTCACTCTTCATACTACTACTCACTGAATACTAGTAGTTCTTTTTCTTGATCTCACTGTGTGACGTCTCTACAGATGTATTTACCATGGGGTCTATGAATGGAGCCTTGGGTGGAATGGGGGTTGGTGACATCTCTCATGGTGCACAGAGCCCCCAAAAATTAGGCTCTGGTTTCTGATATCTCCAGAACCCACGGTTAGGATTTCAGGATCCACTCCTCCTTGGAGAATGTTGGCTGCATGGCCCAGTCCTTGAGGAAGTAGGTATGTCTCCAGTTGAGCTTGAGTTTAGCTGGAGTATTTCCCAGCGAGAAAGCAGACAGAGTCAGTTCAGAGCCAGGAAAGAATTTGAGGAGTCCAAGTGGGAAGCAAGGGATTGGATTAGAAGAGAAACAGAGATCTCCCACCCTTAGTAATTAGAAAATAAAGTGAAAGATAGAAAAAGCCAGGTTTCAGACACTAAACAGCTGACAGTACAGGACTCAGGTCCCCAAAAGAAGGGAAACAAAGGGAGGGAGCACTGCTGTTTAACTTCCTAATTGAAAAATTCTCTAGATATCCCTCTGTTAATTATTTCTGATTCTATTGCGGTCAAACAATATTCTCTGTATGATTTCAGTCCTATCCTAATAAAGGGGGAATATGCTAATTGAGTCTCATGGTATGGCAAAGATGGCAGTGCACACAGCCATAAGGAGGGAATATGCTAACTGAATGTCCCACCCTCAAAGATGGCGGTACCCACAGCCACAAGATGGCAGTGTCCAGTCCTCTCAGCCCTGCAGCCTAATATCAGGTAACCAGGGCCAACCGAGGCTTGCACTGCTTGCATTGGCAACAGCAGAGGTGTGATGAGGTATTGCCTGCCCCTGATCGCCCAGTCACCTCCCACCGCTGAGGGCTCTCAGACTGTGAAAGGGGACGAGCTGGTCTGAGGGCCCCCCTCCAGTGCATGAATTTTCATGCACCGGGCCTCTATTAAAAAAAATGAGGCAAACTTTGTGCACTGCTGGTGAGAATGCAGCCTGCTGCAGCCACTGTGGAGACAGGATGGAGTTTTCTCAAAAAACTAAAAATGGAATTCCCATTTGACCCAGTGATCCCACTTGTAGGAATATATCCTAAGAAACAAGAAACAGCAATCAGAAAGGATATATGCACCCCTATGTACATAGCACAATTTACTCTAAGATTTGGAAACAGCCTAAGTGCCCATCAGCAGATGAGAGGATTAGAAAACTGTGGTACATCTACACAATGGAAAACTATACTGCTGTATAAAGGAACTCCTATCATTTCCAAAAGCATGGATGGAGCTGGAGAATATTATGCTGTAGGGTGCAAACTGAAGGGTCCTGGGTTTGATTCCAGTCAAGGGCACACGCTGGAGTAGTGGGCTTGATCTCCAGTGGGAGGCTTGCAGGAGGCAGCCGATCAGTGATTCTCTCTCATCATTGATATTTCTATCTTTCTCTCTTGAGATCTAGATTAGCCAACCAATTTTCAAAAAGAACAACAGAATTGGAGGACTTACATTGCTTAATTTCAGCACTTAATTTAAAGCTACATTGATTAAGATAGTGTGTTATTAGTATAATAATAAACATATACATTACTGGTGTAATAATAAACATAGAAACATAAAGTAGATGAGAAAGTGCAGAAATAGATCTTCCATACACATGGTTAATAATTTTTTGGCAAGGGTACTTCAGTGGAGAAAGAAGAATCTTAACAAATGATGCTGGAACAACTCACAGTATAGCAAAAAATTAACTTGAAAAAACTTAACTTGAAATGGATCATAGAACTAAGCATGGACGTTAAAACTGTAAACTATTTAGAAGTAATTATGCATAGGACAAAATCTGCATGACCTTAGGTTTAGGCAAACATTTTTTAGCTAGAACCATTGAAGAAAACATGATCAATTGAAGTCAATCAAAATTAAAGATGCCAGCTCTTCATAAAGCACAGTCAAGGAGATTTTCAATTTATGGATATGACACATGTCTGGTATCCAGACTATATAAATAACACTCACAATTTAGTAGTAAGGACAAACAATATGATTTTGTACAAGTGGGTAGAAGTTTGAAACAGGCACTACACTGAGGGAGAATACAAATGGCACACAAGCCCATGAGATAATCGCCATATTAGTCATCAGGGAAATAAAAATACCACTACCCACACTGCATCTTCATGTAACCAGCAATGCCACCCGAAGGCATTTACCCAAGAGAAATGAAAACACGCTTAGGGCAGGTGTTCACAGTAGCTTCATTCAGAATCATCCTAACCTGGAGACAACCCAAAGATACTTCAATGGCGAATGGGCAAACTGTGGTATATCCATTCAATGAAGCTCAACCCAGCCATTAAAAAGGAATTATCTGTGGTTATATACGATAACAGAGACAAGTAAGCAGAGTAGACACGGAGGGCTCACACTGCATGATTCCTTCCCTGTAATCTATCTTTAGTGAGACCGTGGCTTGGGTGGAGAGTGGTGGATTGGGAAGGAATGCAAAAATCTTTGGGCTGAAGCAAGTGTTCTACATCTCTCTCTTTTTTGTTTTTGTTAATCCTCATCTGAGGGTATTTCCCCATTGATCATTAGAGAGTGGAATGAAAAGAGAGACACGGAGAGAAACATCAAGACGAGAGAGACACAGTTGGTTGCCTTCACACAGGTGGGCAAAGAGTCTGCAATTGAGGTACAACCAGATGGCCCCGCCCACAGGAGCCCCAGGCTAGCTCCCTGATAAGCAACTCTGCAGGGTGGGTTTGCCCAGGTGGACAGAGGGTGGCAATGGTCCAAGGGATCGGAGAATCTCTAGATGTGTCTGCAGGTGACCAGCCTCGGTTAAGCCTGGGGCAGGGCTCCCCCCAACCCGGACACTGACATGACATTGGTGGGTGAGGGCAGAGTCCCACCCGGTCACCTTGCCCAAAGCAGTTAGGGATCTCCCACTCATTTCCAGAAATACCTGAGGCTGGAGGACACCAAGGTCTGGTAAACCAGGTGTGCCCACCCCACCCCCATGGAATCAGACGAAGGAAGCGATCAGGTGATGAAGTGAGTTTATTGAGTTGACCAAGGAGGTGCTGACAGGCAGAGAGGAGAGATCAAGTGAATCAACAGAGAAACTTGAACGGAAGGACGGGTGACCCAGGGGCAGGTGGAGACGCCTCTGGAAGGCAAGAGGCCAGAAGCAGAGATCAGCTCAGAACAGTGGAGATGGGGAGACCCCATCCTGAGTAGGAACAACTAACACAGTCAGGACCAGACTGAGGAGTGGCTTGGAGAACCACAGTCACAGGGTGAGACCTGAGCTCCGTGGCCTTGGGGGACATGTCTTTTCAGCAGCAGGATGTCTGGGCCGAGGTGGGGACACAGCAGGCCGGGCGGGAGCACACGGGGTGGCAGAGCAGGGACAGGCAGGAGGAGGGGCGGCAGCAGCTGGGCTGGCAGGAGGAGGCAGAGCCACAGCAGGAGGAAGTGGGCACGCAGCAGGCAGGCCTGCACACGGGGTGGCAGATGAGGGACACGCAGGAGGAGGGTCTGCAGCAGGATGAGGTGCAGGAGGTGGGCTGGCAGCACGAGGAGGTTGTGCAGGTGCCGGCCTCAGAGCAAATGGGCCTGCAGCACAGAGGCTTGTAGCAGACGGGTGTGCAACAGGTGGGCTTGCAGCAGACCGGTGTGCAGCAGACAGGTGTGCAGCAGACAGGTGTGCAGCAGACTGGCTTACAGCAGACAGACACACAGCAGGCCTGTGGACAGGGGCATGAGTTGCAACAAGAAGGCTGGCAGCAGCTGGAGACACAGCAGGAGGGCTCACAGCAGCTCTCTGGACAGTCGTCCACCTGCCAGGAGTCGGTGCAAGAGTCGCTGGAGCCAGGCAGGCAGGCGCAGTTGCCACAGCTCAGGTCGCTGGAGCAGACGGAGAGGGTGGAGGTGGCCATGGTGGGTGGTGGGGTGGAGTGAACTGGGAGGAGGTGAGTGTGAGTGTGAGTGTGTGTGGTGCCAGGGCTGCTGGCTTTTATACCTCCTGGCTCTGTGTCCCATTTCCGCTCCCCGAGGCACAGCATGTTTGTTTGCACAGCATGTGGTCCAGCTTGTAAATCTCCTGGATCACTTAGCTCAGAGCCTGCCCTGGCGTGTCCCCAGGGGAACAGGAGTGAGTGGCAGGTCCCAGTCTGGGTCCTCAGACACGGGGAGGGGGGGTTGGCTCAGGCCGTCTTGGATGTGCTGGGGCATCGTCCGGTCAGCTGCCAGGCAGCCTCAGTGCCCGGCTCCCTCTGAGGGCAGCCACACTGGGAAGAGATTCCCTGTGGTTCAAACACCCCATCCCGTAGGGACGCAGGACTGTTGGCCACTTGTGTGGGAGGAAAGGAGAGGCCAGGGCATTGGGTGACCTCCAGGGCCACATTGGTGCAGCAGGACCCTACCTCTTGGCTGGAGTCAGGGGCTTTGTTACCACTAAAGCGCCTCTCTCTGAGGGCAGCTGTCCTAGGGTCCCTGTTTTACCTGTCTGTGAGCTTGGGAGACACAGGACTGT
>PVJN01029840.1:0-26101 GCA_004026805.1 Lasiurus borealis
TCACCGGTGCTCAGCCTGAACCTACTTCCCACCTGACTTCTAAAGCACAGCCTGTCGCTATGGGAACCCTTTAGTTGGAAACCGGTCAAGCACCAATCCCCCTTCTAATTGACTAGTGAGTGGTCAGGCAGTGGAGAGGGTGGATGGAGACACCGTTTTGTTATTAAAACATCGCTGCATTCTAGCCCTCTGAATAGTGCGAGATCCCTCCATTGATGCACAAAGCAGATCTTAGTTTTGTGATGTGTGACATGTGTGCAGTTGAGGGACTCTCTTTACCAAAGAATGCAAGGTTGTAAACAAAAAGTCAAGTTAAAGGCCTAGGAGTGGGTCCTTGCGAATGAGAGACACTGGATTTTGAGATTTACAAGCTTCTCTCCTGCCCTGTCTGTCCCAGAGATAGAGCCCGCGCTGGGAATTCCGCAGTTTGAACAAGTGGGCCATTTCCTTTGCCTGTTGAGAGTGAATTTACTGGCTTTACATGAACATGATTGGAAAAGAGCTGCAAAGCAAAAGGGCAATGAGTGAGCATTGATTTAGCGCCCTCGGAAAGTTGAAAATGGGGTAATTCGACAGATTAGATCATCTCTCTGCTAAGAATAGAGCCAATCCATGTGAGGCGTGGGTAGTAAACAGGGGAAAACATAAGGGAAAGAATGTCGTAACGGTGCATGCAGTGAGAACTGGGAGTGTTGTGTTCGCCTCTCCTGTTTGTGATGATAAAACTTGGTACCACAATCAGAAATGCCGACCGCTGACCTTACATGTAGTCTCCTTAGAGCAGTGGTTCTCAACCTTCCTAATGCCTCGACCCTTTAAGACAGCTCCTCATGTGTGTGACCCCCAAACATAAAATTATTTTCGTGGCTACTTCATCACTGTCATTTTGCTACTGTTATGAACTGTAATGTAAATATCTGATAGGCAGGATGTATTTTCATTGTTACAAATGGAACATAATTAAAGCATAGGGATTAATCACAAAAACAATATGTAATTGTATATTGTGAAATATTTATTTCTAATTACAAATAAATGAAATTTTGTCTTGAATTGTGGTGTAGCATCGGTAACAGTCTTCCTATGACAACAGTAAACTACATGGCTACATTTTGCTACACCCAGGAGCGGTGTGTTGTTTCCTAAGACCATGGGAAATAGGTGTTTTCCAATAGTCTTAGGTAACCCCTGTGAAAGGGTTGTTCCACCCCCAAAGGGGTCGTGACCCACAGGTTGAGAACCGCTGCCTTAGAGCAATTTGCTGTTTCAGGGGAGGGGCGCTGGGGTTGCTTTCCAGGACCTCCCTCTGGGTGGACACCTGTGGAAGGTGCTCGAAGCTTGTCTGAGCTCTGTGGCCGATGTGGAGGCATCTCTGAGACAGCAGGTCTGATCCCCCTCTCAGCCATTCCCATCGGTCCATGTACACTCCCACCCTCACGGCAAGAGCTAAGGCTGCCGTGGCACCTGCCAGCAGGGACAACTCAGAGTCACATCACTGTGTATCACTGTTGCCCAGCCTTCTTCTAAATCTCCATGACCTTTCTGGAAGGCATGGATGTCACAGAAGACAGATCAGGGTAACAACCACCGTTTCTACTCTGGAGGCCCTCCCTGCAATGTTTCCAAAAAAAATCTCTCATGTCCCTCCCACCCGCCCAGTTTTCACAGAGAGTGAGTCCTGCAGGCTTGACAGGTATTCTGTGGAGCTTCCGTCATTTTTGCAGGATTGCTTTAATATTAAAAGAGGAGAGAGAGAGAGAGAGAGATTGACATCAAGATTGTGGACTCATAAACCATTCAAGAGAACGCATAGATGGGCTCACCCTTCATTTTGCTTTTATTTTTAAAAATTTTATTTGATTGCTTTTATGCTAAAAAGATGTAAGTTCAATCTGGCCGTATTACAGAACTTCAGAAGATGGGGGAAATAAATAGAAAAGCATTCGTCATCCTAATGTCCTATTATAGCCAACGTTATGAATTACCATATGCATATTTTACCAACTTGCAATCCTAGTGTACAGATAAGACGGTGCCCTTTCCCTTTTTATTTTTCAATTTACCAAGACAGAGGAGGGCACAGAGGCCCTGGATCTCACAGCTGTACAACATCCGCCATTTGCAGCATTTATTTCTCCTGCGGTCTAAGAATACACATCTCCATTTCTTTTATTTCCCTTCTCAGGTTTCCTCTACTATAGCTGTCAAGGAGACAGGTTCCGGAATAAGGCTGTCTGGGTTTGAATATCCAGCCACCTCCCCTGTGGCATTGTGACCCTTACTTATAGTAGTTCAACTGTTTACCCATCTGTAAATGGGAATAATATAGGGCCAGTGTAAGGATTAGTGATATGATACTTGTCAATATACCTCTGCTGGATTTATTACCAGTTTCCGGGCCCTCTGGCTTTCCGTTGAGTTGGGTGTCTGTTAGACCAAACAGGATCTAACTTTATATTTAGTTGGCAGCTCTGGCAGGTACTAGAGGGAGGGAGGAGCGTGTGGTCAGAGCAATAATTAATTCCCTGAGCTTTCTCCCTGCCAGGGAGCCCATAGCTGGCTGTGTTCCTTAATCACAGATCGCTGCTCTCAAGGCAGACGACTCGAAAGGATTCTTTCTCACCAGGTTGCAGTAACGGTTTGCTCCCTCCTCTCTCCTTCTGGCCTCGGAGTGGTATCAGCTTAACTGCTATCAAGCCCCGGGTTACTGCGCCTTCCCCTGTGGTTCCCCAACACCCACACGTTATCAACAGCCCTTTGTAAATAAGCGCTCCTGGAACTCGCCTATTTTGAGTGTGCCATCTGTTTCCTGTTGAGACCCTGACTGCGACAACATGTTAGTGTGACTTCACCCCCTTTGCAATGGAAAAATAAAGTTACAGATCCCAGCAGACATCAAGCGAGGATGGTCTATCAGCGGCTGCCAACCGGTAGTCTGCAGTCCACTGGTGGTCCATGAGGTCCGAAAGGTTGGCGACCACTGGTCTACGTGACTCTTGTAGGATTTGAAGGTCAAGCTCTGGAAAGGACCTGGCGCTGGGTCTGCAGAGAGCAGGGTGTCCACACACAATAGCCACCAGGGCGCTTGCTCTGCTCCAGGTCTGGGTCTGAGGCCTTCACATGAGTTATACTGTTTTACCTTTCTGGAAGGTCTACAAGGTCGATGGAGACTCAGATAGAGACACAGCTAACTGAAGTCAACAGGGGGCAAAACTAACTCTGGTTCTAAGACCACATTTAATATATTTTATTGATTTTTTTACAGAGAGGAAGAGAGAGGGATAGAGAGCTAGAAACATCGATGAGAGAGAGAGACATCGATCAGCCGCCTCCTGCACACCCTCTACCTGGAAGGTGCCCACAACCAAGGTACGTGCCCTTGACCGGAATTGAACCTGGGACCCTTCAGTTCGCAGGCCGATACTCTATCCACTGAGCCAAACCGGTCTCGGCCTAAGACCACATTTAAAAGATATATTTTTATTGATTTCATAGAGGGAGGGAGATATATATATATATAAACAAACATCAGTGATGAGAGGGAATCATTGATAGGCTGCCTCCTGCATGCCCCACACTGGGGATTAAACCTGCAACCCAGGCATGTGCCCTGACCAAGAATGGAACCATGATCTCCTATTTCATAAGTTGAGGCTCAAGCACTGAACTACACCAGCTGCGCTAAGACCACATTTTCAGCCAGCCACCAGTGGTGCTCCATGCACAGTCCTGGTGAACAACTGCAGCTCCACCCAGGGACCCGGAAGAAATGTCAACTGTCAGGCCTGACCCAGACCTCTCAAAGCAGAAGCTGTGGCTTAGGGCTGGGTCATCCGTGCCTCAGGGGGGCCTCCAGGTGGTTCTGAAAGGAGGCCGAAGTCTGGGAGCCACTGCACAGCACAAAGTCGCCTGCCAGGGGCTCATGGTCCTCCCTCTCTGCTGGTTTTCTTTTGAGGTCACTTCCAGAGACTCGAATTATACCCCAGATGCCACATATTGATAAAGACAATACAAATAACCACGTTAGGCTCTACAAAACGCTCTCACACCCATTACCACAGAGGGCAGCGTATTGGGGGTAAGTGTTTGGGCTCTGAAGTGGACCGGCTGGAAGAGGGCTCTGCCGTGATGGGCACAGTTATCCAATCTCTGTAAACTTTATCTTCCCCATCTCAAGAAATGGGGACAACAAGAGTGTGTCCCCCTAGGATTGCTGAGGGCATTAAATAAGAGACCCACAAAAAAAGCAGTGCTGTAAAACCTGATATAATAAACTAATCCAGATGAGAGGGTGTCTGTTAAAGCCAAAATCCATTATATAATACTAGAGGCCTGGTGCACGAATTCATGCACCAGTGGGGTCCCTCCACCTGGCTGGCAATCGAGGCCGATCAGGGTTGTCTCACCCAGTCCGGGGAGAGAGGGACTGCAGGAGGCTGGCAGGCCACAGGAGGTTGGCTGTGGGAGCACACTGACCACCTGTGCTGAGCATCTGCCTCCTGGTGGTCAGTGCATGTCTTAGCAACCGGTTGACAGGTCATAACAGTTGCTTAGGCTTATATATATATATATATATAGATAGATAGATTTGCAGAGCAGGTGTGGGCCTGAAAGGGTTAATGGGAAAAATATGGAACATCTGTAATACCTTCAATAATAAAGATAAAAAAGTACGTTTTCTGAATGTGTACGTTCAAAAATTGATAAATTAGTTTTCCTGATTTTACTTATGTAGACATTGATGCAATTAAAATTAAGTATGTATGAAATGTTTAATTTCACAGAAGAGTTTTCTACATTATAGTCATTTTAAATGTATATGAATAGGTGTAGTAAATGCATACATTCACAGTCACCACGATTAAACAAACGCACAGGTTAGGTGTGGCTTAGCACATATGGGAACATCTGCCTGCAGGTGTTAAAACTGCTGCAGAAAATCCTACCACCGACAGCAGAACCAGCCACCACACGATGTGATGTGATTACATGCTATTCATTCACTGAACATGGCTTACAATGGTGACTTTTGGTTTTTAAACATGTAGACTATAGTTGGAGAAATGTAATAACTTACTTATGTAGGTGAAATTACTACAGTGTTTTTTCCAACGTATGGCCTATTCACAAAAAAAAAAAATAGTTAAAAATAACAGTGACTTGGTAACAAAAATAATTCAATTTAATTATAAGCAAATCTTGCTTAAAAACATGATACATAGACTGGAAATTTAGTCCATTAAATGAAGGCCTGCAGAATTGAGGGTTTACTGCGCTTGCTACATAGCAAGCACTCAGTAAATACCAGCTATCATTATTTCATGAAAACCTGCGGTGGAGATTATTATCCCCATTCCACAGATGAGGAAACCGAGGCTCAGGAATGGTGACTCTTATAAACTGGAGCTGGGCCTCCAAAGCAGATAATCTGATGTAAAATCTCTACTCTTGCCCGGCCTTATGGCTCAGTGGTTGAGCATCTACCAATGAACCAGGGAGTTACAATTTAATTTTTGGTCAATACAAACACAGGTTGCAGGCTCAATCCCCAGTAAGTAAAAGGTGTGCAGGAGGCAAATTGATGTCTCATGTCTCTCTCTCTCTCTCTCTCTCTCTCTCTCTCTCTCTCTCTCTCTCTCTCTCTTTCTCTGTAATCAATAAAAATAATTTTAAAAGTAAAATAAAATCCCCACTCTTTTTTCCACTCTCTCTCCAAAGCTGCTTTTGAACATCCGGCTTAGTAATATCCTTATTAACCTTGAACAAGGAATCTGAAGGGTAACACATCCAAGGACACTTGAGGCCTGCATTATGACCTTCAGCCCATGCAGGACCAGCATCTGCTGTGAGTTGGCACTCAGATCCTGGGACCCCTGAGCCCACTGCCTCCCTCCCAGGAGGCTGGCAACTCCTAGTGTCCTCTCTGAAGTCTGTCTTTCTTCCCACCCTGCCCTTCGCATACCGGGGCCCTTTCTCCTCGTGGGGAAAGTGGAGGCCGAAGGCAGAAAGTCGCAGAGGACAAGATTTGCCTGGCGACCTCACTGCAGGGGCTTCCTGGATGTCCAGTCCCCACGAGGCTTCCGGAACCATCAAGAGGGTGCCCAACAGAAATGGAAAAGTTACTATCGTCCTGATTTGAAAGCTAAACCTTTCCAAACCTATCGTTCACACACTTTTCCTCATGGAGGATTAACGGCCTGACAAGGCTGAACTTTGAAAGAAAAGCTATTTGTGACGTACGGGGAGCCGGGGAGAAAAAGGTCTTGACTTTTTAACAGCAGAACAAAACAAGCAAACCCAAACACGTTAATTTTTCTCAGGCCTGTAACTGCAAAGGGCACCTCCGCTTTGCTAGAACTTTCCAAGTGGCTCCTCTCTGAGCCAAAGTGAGGTGGGAGCAAGTGGCACCCCCGCAGGACCTGTCCGGCAACATCGACAAGAGTTGAAAATAAAGACTCACGTGGGAATCGTTGTAAAGCCTAGAAAGCAAACCACTTCTCTATTTCCAACTAGTAGCCCTGCGCACGAGTCCGTGTGCCCGTAGCTCTCTGCAGGGCCTGGCCACGCCACACCCACTGCCCAGACACTCTCCCAGCCCAGAAGGCCCATTTGTGGCTGGGCAAGGAACGCTTGACTCTTTGCCACAGTGACGAAGCAAGCATTCTGCCAGGCCACTCATGTTGCCTGCTCTCAGTGGCCACCTCCTCCCCCTTCCCCATGGGACTGGGGGACTCTGGTGGGGCTGAGACGACTGGGCACCACCACCTTGTGGCTATGGGTGCTGCCATATTTGTGATGGAGTGACAGTTTATTTGCATATTACCCTTTCATTAGTTAGAATACCCAAGGAAGCTATGGTAACCAGTCCCCAACTATAACCATGCCCCTTCCAAGTTTTTAGTAATTTGGATGAGAGTTGGGAATTAAGTTTATTTTTCTAGTGGTTTCAATGTAATTTATTTATTTACTTATTTATTTATTAAATATATTTTATTGATTTTTTACAGAGAGGAAGGGAGAGGGACAGAGAGTTAGAAACATCAATGAGAGAGACATCGATCAGCTGCCTCTTGCATGCCCCCTACTGGGGGTGTGCCTGCAACCAATGTACATGCCCTTGACTGGAATTGAACCTGGGACCTTTCAGTCTGCAGACCGAAGCTCTATCCACTGAGCCAAACCGGTTTTGACGGTTTCGATGGAATTTAATACAACAAGTTTCAGAAGGTTAAGAGCAAGGTCTCTGAAATTAGAGTGTGTGTCCCAGGATGTATGAGTGGTACCCGTGCCCCACCCCCCACCCACCAGGCAGGTTACTTCCCCACATCTAGTCACCTTCTCTGTAAGCAGGTGTAGTTACAGTGCAATGAGGGAGGCACAGACACAGAGGACAGCTGGCTGCTTCTATGATTACTTAGAAAAACTGCCCTTCACAATTGGTTCCGGATCAAATGTGAAATGCCAGGGAGGGAGCATTTCTTTACGGTGTAACACGTCCCTTAGGGCCTCGAGGCAAGAACAATTCTTAAACCTGGTTTTCATTATTAATTGTATTTCAAAGAAATGAAGTTGAACTTTTTTTTAACTGTCTATTGTTGGAAGTATTACATCTCTTCTTTCTTCCTCCCATTGACTTCTAGCCCGCCTCCCTTCCCAGTGCCAGATCGGAAACACCAATCAGAAAGAATGTATGCAGCCCTACGTTCACTACAGTGTATATCATAGCTAAGATCTGGAAACAGCCCAAGAGCCCATCAGCAGATGAGTGGATAAAAAAACTGTGGTACAGCTGAAACAGGTTTGGCTCAGTGCATAGAGCATCAGCTTGTGGACTGAAAGGTCCCAGGTTTGATTCCGGTCAAGGGCATGTATCTCGGTTGCGGGTACATCCCCAGTAGGGAGTGTGTGGGAGGCGGCTGATCAATGTCTCTCTCTCATTGATGTTTCTAACTCTCTATCCCTCTCCTTTCCTCTGTAAAAAAATCAATAAGATATATTTTTTAAAAAAGCTGTGGTACATTTATAGCATGGAACACTATGTGGTACATTTACAGCATGGAACTCTCTTACCCTTTGAGACAACATGGAGGGACCTGGAAGGTATTATGCTAAGCGAAATAAGCCAGCCTGAACTTATTATACGGGTTCATTGAGACTTTCAAAGATGCATCATTTCCTCCTCACTTCCCGCAGTCTAAAATGATGGGAATTTCCCATGTACAGCGTGTTTGTAAGCTTGGGGGTGTCCCGAGGTGCTGAAGGAGCATCGGAATACATTTAATGCAGCAGCTTCATTATCAGCATCTTTTGTATTATTGTATTCCAGGTGACGGTATCATCCATGACCCATGAACTTGCAACATAAAGGCAGATAGAAAGGTGAAAGGAGACCGGGCAGATGAGCACAGCTCATATATCCAAAAGAGTGTCTAGACAGGGAGTGACAGAAAGATGAGTGGCCAGGACAGTTGGTCTGGGCAGAGCATGTTGAGTCACCTTGTGGAAATGAGAGGCATTATGTAGAGTTCTCCAGCAGAGGGGTGATGCCAAAGGAATGGTGCTGTCTGTTTTAGAGAAATGACGCAGAAGTGGGAACAGAGAAAGTGCAGGGGACATTAGTAGAAAACATAAATATTATCAAAGATAGATAGATAGATAGATAGATAGATAGATAGTTAGATAGATAATGTCTCACGTGCATGGTCTTCACACCTGAAACCTGGGGTCAGACTGAGAGGAAGTGGAATGTAACCCTGGTGGGATGTGGGAGACCGGGGGGGGGGGGCGGGGAGTGAACTTTTACTGGTGGAGTTAAGTTAACCTTCTGAACACAAACCCTGCAATGGGGATGTTTCTTTTCCATCGGAAGTTGCTCCTCTTAATTTGAGCCTGTTTTCTAAATTCTGGGTTTTTTAAAACCACGGTTTTGTTGTGTTCAGTTACTCATGAATCCTGTACTAGCAAACTGGGCTCTCAGGGGTGGTGACTCCTTCAGTGTTGAATAGGCTGCATCTCATCATCAGATCACAAAACTAACATGTATGGGTTTTTACTGGAATATTAATACCTTTAGGACAATTTCTATATTTTGTTTGATATTGGAATCTCATCATATCAACATCAAACTTAATATTAATTGCATTTCACTTGATGTATGTACGTGTAAAATGTATTTTAGAATGCAATGTGAAATACATTTCTTCCTGTGGGTCATCGTAAAAAAACAAGTTTGAGCTCTTTTATGTAACAAGAATATTTAAAAATTGATTAGCGATTTGAATAAACAGAATTCCATTCTTGAAAGCAGCTTGTATTGCATTTAGACAGAGCTGTTACACATTATTTATGCTGTTGTTGTATGTGCTTGGCCCAGCCCAGAGCGGGGCTGCTGGCATGATAATTACCTAGGGGTGGGTTTAGAGCAGTGGTTCTAAACCTTCCTAATGCTGCGACCTTTTCATACAGTCCCTCATGTGGTGGTGATTCCCAATCATAAAATTATTTTTGTCACTACTTCATAACTGTAATTTGCTACTGTTATGAATCTTAATGTAAATATCTGTGTTTTCTGATGGTCTTAGGAGACCCTGCTAGCTGTCCGCGACCCACAGGTTGGGAACCGCTGGTTTAGAGCTTAGAGCGAGGCGTGGCAGTTCTGGGCTGATGTCCAGGAATCTGTATTTTCACAATATCTCAGGTGATTCTGATACCTGACGGGGGCAGCCAATATTCTCTGCCAATATAGTCGGTCTTCCATACCTGCATTTTCACATCCCAGATTCCACCAACCAGGGGTCAAAACTATTTTTAAAAAATTCACAGACATTTCCAAAAAGAAAAACTAGATATTGCCACATGCCGAGCACTGCACTGAATCCACTGAATGGAGGGATGTGTAGGTACACCCTGCTGTAGCCCATGTGCAAATATGGATGATATGCATACACTACACCATTTTCCGGGTTTTACATGGGGGACCCGGCATCCTTTGCTTTTGGTACGTGCAGGATCCAGGAATCAGTCGCCTGCAGGTCCAGAAGGATAACCATAAAATGATAAAGTGAGCATTATCCTGGCGTGTTCCCAACTTTTCTTTCTTTTTTAAAAAAAAATTTGTTTTAAATATATATTTTATTGACTTTTCACAGAGAGGAAGGGAGAGGGATAGTTAGAAACATCCATCAGACCCCTCTTGCATGCCCCCTACTGGGGATGTGCCCGCAACCAAGATACATGCCCTTGACGGGATTCAAACCGGGGACCCGTCAGTCCGCAGGCTGACGCTCTATCCACTGAGCCAAACCGGTTTTGGCTCCCAACGTTTTTTAAAGTTGATTGAAGAATGTCCAAATGAATAAGCTGCGATTCTAAGAGTAAGGCCATGGACAGATACATGGAGTAAAGCCGAGAAAGAGGGATCGGGGGCTCCGACCTAGGCCTGGAGTTACCCACAGCGGAAGTTCTGCCAAGCTGGCCACAGCCTCCACCCTTGGCAACTCTCCTCTGGTTTACCAGTTGGCCCACAAATCTCCCATCAGTTTGTGTTCGGGATGATTTATATCTTTTCATAAGTTCCATAAGCTTTGTGGGAGAGGTGAATGATGGAGGTGAAGGGAAAAAGAGCATAAACCAGCAGTTTGCACAGATAATACCATGCAAATAAACATGAGGTGCGCTCTAGAAAAATGTCAGCAAGTCCCAGGTGGGCTGTGAACGACTCCAGTTTTGATCACTAAAACCCATATCAGTTAAAAGTTGTTTTCTCGGCTGCTGGCACCAGATGAACCTTCCTCCTGCCGCGGAAGGCTGATGTCCCCCGAGGCCTGAGTCTCAGCGACCCCGAGAGGGGAACGCAGGAGCCCTCAGACGAGTCAGCTGAACTTGGTTCATAAAAAGTCAAGCGAGAATCCCTTCTGGAAAAAGCCAGACGGAGAGAGGTGAGCGCAGTCCCTGCTCCACCGCTTAGCTAGGGATCGTCAAACTTTAGGGTGACTAAACCCACATGGGAACTTGCTCCCAATTTCGGTTCCCAGCTGGTGTTTTTCAACAAACACCCGGGTGGTGCTAAGTCGTCCTGGAACTTTGAGAAACTCTACTTTCCTCCTTCTCTCCCCAAACTGTATTTTTTTCAAACAAAATAGAGGTATATATTTAAAACAAAAACAAAAACACCACAGTTGTTTTCTTATTGAAGCCTAGCATTGATTATTTAGGGCTTTTATTTTTCTTTTCTAGTTGTCTGTTTGTTTTTTTCTACGTGTATAAGTCAGCAAAACACTTCAAAATAACAATGCCGATCACACATCTGAGTAATGTCTGTACTGGTATAAGGCAAGAGCATTCCTATTAATTGCTACTAGTACAGTGGTACCTTGAGATACGAGTGCCCTAATAAACGAGATTTTTGAGATATGAGCTGTCGAACGATCGATTTTTTGCTTTGAAATACCAGCAACATTTGAGATAGGAGTAATCGCGTGGATCGGCCAGATGCACACGACCCACCAGTTTACCTCGACTCGAGCATCTCATAGTTTCCCACGCCTCAAGGTTACGAAACGAATTAAACTCGTATCTCAAGGTACCACTGTATAGTTTCTTCATTGTTCAGTGGATTTTGACCAGGCGTCAGCTTTGGATTATATACTGTACTAAGAGAACAGGTGAGGTCTCCGCCCAGCGGTAGAGCCTACTGTCCAGTGAAGGGAGATTGATTGTAGCCAAGGCAACGACAGACAACAGACAGCAGTGGTTGCCGTGAAGGTGATAAAGCGGGTGGTGCATCGGAAGGTTCGAGAGCAGCCAGGGAAACCTGTCTGTATGATGGAACAACGATGCAGGTGAGAACTGGGTGGAAGGATCTGTGCCGAAGCAGCCATCACTTGGGTTAGTTTCCGTGCTTCTCCCTTTCATGTATCTACTCGATCCCTGCACAGCGCCCAAGCAGACAGCAAGTCAGCCTGGTCCTGCCGTGGGGTGACTCACTGTGGCAGGAGAGGCAGACTCCTGACAGACCCTCTGAGCTAAATATTGTGGGTGACATATACATGGTGGGATGAGAGAGTATCTATAGGAACCCGATTGAGACTGAAGGGTTAGGAAGACTTAAAATGAGGTTAAGAATTGAACAAATAAGTAGATGGACTTTAGATAGTGAGAGAGAACTAGCAAAGAAAGAAGTTCCTAGTAAGTAAGAGGACAAGAAGGGTAGAATGAAAGAATCCTGTGGTCTGGATTCATGCCAAAGACATCAGTATTGACTCATGTTTATCTCTCTCTCTCTCTCTCACACATGCACACACACATATACAGCCAGGCACTGTTCAATGTTAGGATGGGTTTGTTTAATGTTAGGATGGGTTCTGAGAAATGCATTGTTCAGCTATTTTGCCATTGTGTGAACATCATAGAGGATAGCCTATTATACACCTTTGGTATAGGTGGGTATGATATAGCCTATTGCTCCTAGCATGTTACTGTACAAAAAAACATGCAATTAAGTCAAGGCCAAGGGAAAATGGTGCAATCAAGGGAGGCGGTAAACACAACATGTATGAGGATGCTTCCTAGTGCCAGTGTAACAGGGCGCACTGCTTTACAGCAAGCTTTCTAATAAGTAGAAAGAGTACACTCTAAAAAAATGATAAAAAGTATAGTGGATACATAAACCAGTCTCACAGTCTTTTATTATCAGGATCAAGTATTATGCCCTGTACAAGTATGTGCCATACTGTGGAGAGCAGCTACAGTGTTTGCACAGGTTCAAGCCTCGGACTAATAAGAGGGCACAGTCCTCTCATTGTCATGTACAAGTCTCAGCTTGGAGGGCAGAGCCCTCCCAGTACCGTTATAGCCAACAGCTTTAGCTGTAAGCTTGAACCCACATGCCTGAGGGACGTGGGCTTGATGGAGTTCAGGTGCATGTAGTTGAGTAGGATCGAAACTGATGAGGATGTTGTAAACATCTTGACCACGCCCTTACTTTGCCTTGTGAAATCTGGATATAAAATAAAGGCACAGCTTGAAGTCCATGTCACTGTCTCTCCATCAGAAGACACAGCGTCCCACGGAGACCTAGCCTTCATTCTCTTGTCTGTCTTTTCTCAATCCTTCCCCGCCCCCTCTCAGACTCAATGAACTTGTCTGAGCTGGTGTGGCACATAAGGTGCCCTGGAGCTGAATATGCCATGCCCGTGCCGGCTTGCCACACCATACTTTTATAGGGATGGCTGCTCATAGGTGTGTTCACACCATCTTGGCCACAAACATGAATAATATGAAGCCCTAGGATACTATGATGGCTACAAGGTCACTAAATGACAGGATTTTTTTAGCTCCATTATAAATCTTATGGAACCTTCCTTATATATGCAGTTATTGACCTAACCATCATGATGTGGTACATGAATATAAGTAGATGCGGAGATACAAATGTGTGTGCATACATGGGTGAGTATATATGCCTATATTTCCTAGCTCAGTTCACTGAGAAGACCCAGAAGGAGTGACACCCACTGCAAGGAGCACACTGAGCCCCCAGGTTTGGATTCTATATACCATTCTTTAGTAAAAGGAACATGCGCTACTTGGAGAAATTCCAAGGAATCTCTAGAGAGTAGGGCTGGAGCAGGGGAAATGCAAGATTAGCTTGGAGCATACTGTAGAGGCAAAAAGCAATCTTTAAAGAAGAGAAAAAGAGGAAGAAAATGGAAGCATGGCTAAAAAACATAGGAGTCAACCTGAACAAGCTTCCAATGGTCAAAACTGAAAGTGTTTGAGCAAGAACATAAATAATACAGTATCCTAACCTATATAATAAAAGGCTAATATGCAAATAAACCAAATGGCAGAATGACCGGTTGCTATGATGCACACTGACCACCAGGGGGAAGACTCTCAACACAGGTGGTAAAGGTGCTCCCACATGGGGAGCACCACTCTACCAGAAGCTGGGCTCATGGCTGGCGAGCACAGTGGTGGTGGTGGGAACCTCTCCTGCCTCCACTACAGCGCTAAGGATGTCCAAATTCCGTGTACTGGATCTCTAGTTGAATTATAACCCAAAGTCTAAAATAAATATATGTTTCGTTCATACTAATATAAATAAATAAATGTGGCAAAGGGAGAGATGTTTTTTTACAAAAGAATTCAACATCATATATGTAAATACCCTTTCTGGGAGGTGGATCTTAATTCCTTTCTTGAGTGTGGACAGCACCTCCAGAGAACAGGTTATGGAAACAGAACCATTGTAACCTTCTGGTAGAGAGACTTGACACAGCATCCAAACCACATAACCAAGGTTCGCATCACAGGTCATGTTGATTCATAGCAATAGAGCACATAACGACAGAGCACATCACCTCTTATGATATTCATCCACCAAACCCACAATTCCAGTCTAATCCTGAAAATAACACGGAATAAATCCAAATGGAAGGACATTCTATGAAATACCTGGCAAGTGCTCTTTAAAACGGCCCAGGTCGTGGAGAACAAGGAAAGGAAGAAGCACTTGTGAAGACTGAAGGAGACCAGGGGGACATAACAGCTCCATGCAGTGTGGCAGCTTCCTCAGCGCAAGGACAGGAGAGAGGAAACGGGTGAAAAAGAAGAGACGATGAAAGAGCAGCAGCCCCGGAAGAAGTCATACACCCCATGTGGGAAACTTGTTGTGCTTGACAGCCATTTTGTAGTAAGCTTCAGCCACATTACCACTAACCTCTGGCTAGGTTTCTGTTACCTCAAACCCTATCTCTTTCCCGTAAGTCAGGTGTTTCGCCTTAAGGGCTAGGACAGGTGTTTCACCTTAAGGGCTAGGCCTCATTTCTCCTTCTCCCTATAAATACCCCGAACTGCTGTTGAATAAACGAGACTTGATCAGAACTTTGTCTTGTTTCCATTCCTTGTGTCTCTTGTCCCTTTCATCCCCACTCCCCCTCTAGGGTCCTCCTTGACTTCACCCGCGGGACAACCCCATTTGTCCTTTCAAAGGGACACCGACCTCCAAGTGATCACTGCAAGTCATTCAGGGACTTAGGCACCTGTCTCTTCACCCATGGGCCATTATAAATCTCAGGGCGCCTTCCTTATATATGCGGTTATTGACTTACCCATCATTATGTGGCACATGGACACATGGAGATGAGGATATATGGGACAGAGGATGGGCAGGAGGTCTGCCGCTCATAGAATGCTCAGAAGGGCCTCTGACCTGGCCTCGCTCAGCTGTAAGTACCGGTGAGGCCCAGTTCATGGCCAAGATGTGCAGGGAAGGTCACGCAGTGCTAATGCATCTGAGTGGCACGTGAGTGTGGAGCCGGAAATGAGGCTTTCCAAGCTGGTGAGCTGTGGGGCCAGGCCTGCTGCTTCCGTCCTGTCTAATATCTCCCTACATATGCAGACACCACAGGACTATTCATATTTGCAAATAAATAGCCTAATGTTATCTAGGCCTTCCTGTTTGCCTGTTCAATTGTCTCCTTCCAAAGAAGCAAATAGCTTCTACAGGGCTTGGGGGGATGGGTGGGAGGGATGAGGGAGGGAAGCCTCCCCGGACCATCCCCACCCCCATCTAGAAAAGAAGTGGTGCCTGTGATGTCACTCCGCCCACAGACCCGGCTTTGGCAAGGTGACCGTTATGTAGATTTTTCTCTGATCAATGTTTTGCTCTCCGGGTTGATTAGCATACAGACAGGATTTGAGTACATCTGTTCTTTATATTTAACCATAAATTGGAGAAAGTGGAACCCTAAAAAAAAAGAAGAGCTTTATTTAGGTCACAGAGGGAAGTCTCTCAGCGAGGAAGGCATGTGTTTCCCACAGGCCTACCCTAGCTTTTCTCCATACCCCTTCCTGCCTCTCTTTGCCTTTGTGGGTGAGACTGATTCAGCTTTCCTGGGGTCCTAAGACTGGCTCATCCCCGTGGCTCTTAAAGATGTATGTGCAGTGTGAAGGGGTTATGTGTTTCTGGTAGTCTACCTAAACATTAAATGTTATTTGAGACAACAAGAGCATTCATGAGGGTAATGGTGGGGAGGATAATGATGATGGTGATAATGGCTCCTACAGAACTTTGATACAAAACCATGGCCATTATTATTCTCGCATTTGCCACAGCGCAGAAATGATTTCAAGGGCAGCCAGAGAGAAACGGAACAGAAAGATGTTGAAAGGGACGACTCCATGGGGTCCCATCTCCACACACACAGACTGCTCATCCGAGTGGACCTTCAGTCCCCAGGTCTCCATGGTGGGTGTCACACTTGGTCATGGGGTGGGGGTGAGGGGGGAGAGTCAATTCTATAGAGCAGAAGTGAAGGAAGGACCAAAAGAAGTGAGCATACTCAGAATAAGATGGAGATACATGGGGTTTTCAACAATAAGTGCATCCTCTCTTTCATTCTGTTTAGGACCGACACTCTAAGCGACACAAGGACAGCTAACAGGCCGCCCTCAGGCTGCATGTCCCTGTCAGGGGCGCTGATCCATGTCACCCTCACTTATGACCTGGGGCTGATGGCGCTTCTCCATCCAGAACATCTTCAGAGGTAGGGACAGGGAGGTGAGAAGGCTCTTAGATGTGTGCACTGGCTCTCACGTGCTCTCTTCTGGAAGGACACGTGTCATTTCTGCATGCATGCCATTGGCCAGAGCAAGTTACCTGGTTGAGGTACAGTGCTCTCCCTCAGTGTAGCCGGAAGGGGAGAAGAACTGAGAAGACTGAGGAGCAATAGTATTGCCTACCCACTCCATTGCTCTGTATGTCTGAGACAGGTGAGTGACAGGCAAGTTGTGGGGTGGAGGGGAGAGGGGTTGTTGTATAACTGGACAATCAATGGGTCCTGAGTGTCTGTCACTACTTGAGCCAATTCAGTAGGAACAGAGTTGCATCATATGTGAGTGTTTATTCCAATAATGCAGGCAGCATGAGAGAGCAGAAGCTCATCCACAAACTCTGCTCTGCCCCACCCTAAGCCAGCTGCTTCTGTTGGGCAGAAAGGTGAAGATGCCATGGGGAAGTGGGCAGAATGGATAAGAATGGGTATGCACAATGGGCGTGCAGTTTACAGGTGATGGAGGCTGTGGATTCACAATGACCTGCAGGTGTGCAAAGTGCTGGTGGTTTTCAAAAGGCTGGTCCCTCTGGTTTCTGTAACAAGGTTGTTCATCTTTCTATGATAACATGCAGCTCCCGGATGCAGAGGAGGGGTCGAATTTCCAGGTGCGCTCCCAGGTCCGGCCTCTGCTTTCTTTCATCAGAACAAAGCAAACAATGGTTCACAGAGCATGATTAATACAGTGGTACCTCGAGATATGAGTGCCCTAACATACGAGATTTTTTAAGATGCGAGCCGTCCAGCGAGCGATTTTTGCTTTGAAATACGAGCAACATTTGAGATAAGAGTAATCGCGAGGATCGGCCGGCTGCACTGGACCCACCAGTTTACCGAGGCTCGAGCATCTCAGTTTCCCACGCCTCAAGGTTACGGAATAAATTGAACTCGTATCTCGAGGTACCACTGTACTTTTATAATTATAGTTGGTCCCCGATATCTTATTTCTGCCCCTGACAATTGGGGCGATGCACTCGGGCTTCTAGCTGATGTCACAGCACCCTCTCCACACCCTTACACTTTGCCTCCTTTTCTCAAAGGCTGGCAAGGGGACACTTGCCTTCCCGGCTTCTCCCGTAGCTACCGATGGGTGGCCGAGCGCAGTTTCCGAGGCAGTCGGGTGTGGGTGGAAATCTGCCGGGAGAGATCGCTTTTCTGAACAAGATAAAGCCTCCCCGAGTAGTTTCGGGCTGGGCCCCCTCTTTCTTGGATGGAACTCGAACGTCACACCTGAAAGACGGCAGCCATCTGGTGAAGCATCAGGTGGTAAGGCGAGAAAAAGCCCCCAAGAATCGCAGAGATGCTGATCTGGGTAACTACAAACTACCGAACCAATGTCAACAGCCACTTGTCTCTGGCTTTCTCGCCATGGAACACAAAGGAAGCCATTTGTTCTGCTCCTGGTGGCGAAAAGCAGTTGTTATGGAGTCAGCAGGAATGTTTGCAAGCGCAAGGATCCCGTGAAGTGGACGAGGGACAGATAAGACACCCAAGAAGTCAAAGAACACACCCGAGGCTCCCAGAAAATGTAGCAGGAAGGTTGGCGGACGGATTAGAAAACACGTGATCCTTTGATGGCATTTGCGTCATAGTCTTCTTTGTCCCCTCAGGGTCCCAGCCTTCCTGCCATCACAGCAGGCATCTCTGCTCATCTACTGAAGGTTTTGCATTTCTCTTCCCTGTTTCTAGTCTTCCCACCCCTAGACTCCCCACCTGGCCGGCTAACAGTGCATCTCCAGGAGACCCAGAGCCGCGCGTGGCCACGTCCCCACCAGGCCAATGTAATCCCTCTGAGGCAGGATGTGCCACGAGGCGCTGAGAAGTATTCAACGTGCAGATCAGTGCTGGAAAGTCAAGGGCAAGGGGAAAAGGCGGCTGAAGCCAGTGTGCGGAGGGGTAGCTCTCGCCACCGCCGTGAAGCATCCTAATTGATTTCTGATGGCGGAGAACATTTAACCTGGCCGAGCGCGGAGAGGGGACCGCGGCGAGGAGGAGGAGAAGAGAATCCGAGCTCCGGCCCCCCACTTCAGACCTTCTTGAAGTCTAAATTAATTTGGTCCTATCTCACTTCCAGGGGAAGTATCTATTTCACTTGCAGCCGGAGTGAGCGTTTGCTTAACCTCTTGGGGGAGAGGCAATAGCGGCCCGTAGACCTTTGCAAGAAGTGGCGCGGCTATCCAATTTCCCTCTAATTGCTCTAACAAGGATGAATTAGGCCTTTCACCAGCAGGCCTGAGTGATCAGGTTGGAGCCAGCCATGGGCGGTGAAGCCAGTTATTAAACAAAACTGCGGTGTTAACTCCTAATAATGCACAGGGAGGGCAAATTAAGCGGAAGACAAATATGCCCTGCGGATGGCATCGGAGAATGTGTTCTCTCGACTTTATGTTTCAAAGTGATGCCATTATTGGTGACGCCCAAGTTCCTTTCTGAAGCATAAAAGGGAAATAAATGTCCACTTGGGGCTTTCGGGGCGGTGAAAAGGAGACACTCTGACAAGGGGACACAGTAGGCTGTTTAAAAATCCACTTGGGCTGGACTCCACTCTGACAGACATTCGTTATTTCAATCCCATTACACCTGCGCAATACCACGCTCCCCAGGTAAAGGACTGCGGCGGCCACCACTGACACTTGTCTTGGCTCAGATGTCACTGTGCTTATCCAAGATTGCCTGCAAGAAAACACTTCTGGCCCTGGCCTGCTTGGCTCAGTGGATAGAGCGTCAGCCTGCGGACTGAAGGGTCCCAGGTTCGATTCTGGCCAAGGGCACATGCCTGAATGGCGGGCTCGATCCCCAGTGGGGGGCGTGCAGGAGGCAGCCGATCAATGATTCTCTTTCATCATTGATGTTTCTATCTCTCTCCTCCCTTCCTCTCTGAAATCAATAAATAAGTATATGTATTTTTTAAAAGAAAACAGTTCTGGCCCTGATCCATGTGGCTCTGTTGGCTGAGCATCGTCCCATGCACCAAAGGATCACTAGTTTGTTTCCCAGTCAGGGCACAGGTTTGATCCCTGCTCTGGGCATATATTGGGAGGTAACTGATCGATATTTCTCTCTCACATGGATGTTTCTCTCTTTCTCTTCCTTTCTGTCTCTAAAACAAAAAAAAAAAGTCAATAAAAACAAACAGGCAAAAAAAAAACAAAAAAAAAAACACGCTTCTGTTTGTACCCAGCTTAACTCTAGCCACCACACCCTGTCACTCTTCCCTTTCTCAAGTATAAGTTAGAGCAGGCGTGCTGACTCTGGGGAAGAGAGGGCTATTGAAATGCAATTTGAGTTCAATCAATTGATCATATATCATGAGGGTGGGGGGAGAAGGGAAGAGAGAATCATTCGATGTTTCATCACAATCTGAGAAGCCCGTGCTCATGGAATAGAACCTGGTCGTTTGCACTGAGGGCTGGGATCGACTTGACTAATTACTGAGCAGTGAGCAGCGTGGAGGAGAGCATTGGAGAGCAGGCGCAATTCAGAAAGCTGGGGCCGTGGATCAAACAAATGGACTTTATTGGGCAATTAAAATCCTACTTGAGCACTGACTGGAATGAAATCCAATAGCACCATAAGCGCTTTCATAATAACACTTTCCAGAATTTGGTCTGGTGACAAGTTCAAAGCCTTTGGGGACTAGCATCTCTGTACACTAGACTTGGCCCAACCATCGAGTCCCTGTTGACCTTCCAGCACTGACTGGTCTCTCTGAGCCCCTCCTTTTTAGCCTGTGAAGAAGAACAGGTTGTGTGTGTGTGTGTGTGTGTATGTGTGTATGTGTGTGTGTGTGTACCTTCTTATTTCCATTCTACTTACTCTACATTCTTCATGGATTGGTGCAGGGAGAACACTTTGAACTTGCCTAGGTCAAGTATATGCATGAAGCTACTCTCTAGTCTAGAGACTCTATTTCCTTTCTCTCTTTTTATTTTTTTGTAACCCCAGAGAAATTGGGATTACAGTTGTTTGTCTGTTTCAGACACACCTGCTAGTCATTCACCACCTGAACTCACAATTGGGTATTTGGACCCTGCAGTGAGCTTGCCACAGAGGCGGTTATGATGCGGCCAGCGGAGGATTAGCACTTCAGGTGGGAAAAAGCAGCAGGAGCAAATGGAAATCTTAAGCAGCAAACATCTTGTTTTCATCTCCGGAACTCAAGTAATAAAGACCGGTGGCAATACGCTCCCTAGTAACAATGTCTTGAATTGTTTTCCCCCCAAAAGCGTGGTTCATCATTTAGCAAAGGCTGTGTGCCTTCTCCTCCCACCCCTTGCATGCACACACTAGGCCAGGGAGTCAGCAAGAGCTAGACTGTTACACACAAAATACCATGGTCCTGACCCTAGTCACATATTCCTGTGTTGAACTCTCAAATAACTTCCAGAATTGGGCCAGGCCAAGGGCAGGCAATGGGCGGCATGCTTAAGCTTCTTGGGAGTAGGTGTGAAATGCATTGGACTTTCTAGATCAGTGGTTCTCAACCTTCCTAAGGCCACGAGCCTTGCATGCAGTTCCTCATGTGGTGGTGACCCCCAACCATGAAATTTTGCTACTGTTATGCATCGTGATGTAAATATCTGCATTTTCCGATGGTCTTAGGCGACCCCTGTGAAAGGGTCGTTCGACTCCAAGGTTGAGAACCACTGCTCTACATACTTAGTCAAGCATCATGAGAAGCTGGGATTCTGTGGGTGGGTGGGTGTGGGCGGGTAGATGAGATGAAATTCTGCATGCATATGAATTTTCAGCGCAGAGTATACATCCCCTCCCTACTGACTTTGGGTTTGGACCTGAAACATACTTTGACTAGTGGCATGGGAATGGAGGTGACATGAGAGGATAACATGTACATGTATGGCGTAACTGGACCTCTTGCTCTCTTACTACTCTCCAAAGGGAAAGCTTGTCTGAGGTTGCTGCTGCTTCTTCCCCATAAATTCTGAGTTGAGGGACCAGTGAGCAGACCTGAGCTCAGCCTCCGGAATGGTTGCCCCAGGTCAGACTCACAAGTGAGAAGAATCAATGTTGGTGGTAAAGCAGTGAAACTTCAGGCATGTATTTTATACATCTTTAGAACAGCAAACGAATACCACCCCCAAACCTGACTAATATAGAAAGTTACCAAAATAAGTCAGATATATAAACGCTGCCCTTTATGAGCAAGGAACATAAAGCAAATATATTTGAGAGCAAAAATAAGAAAAATAAGAAAGAGCCTAGTGCTTAAGAGAAGAAATGCTTAAGGAAGGTTCCTGCCAGTGAGAAAGAGGGCACACACTAGGCCAGGGGGTCAAGAAGAGGTAGACTATTACACACAAAAGGTCATATTCTTGACCCTAGTCACAGACTCCTATGTTGAACTCTTAACTATCTTCCAGAATTATGTCGGGCCAAGTACAGGCAAGGGGCAGCATGCTTAAGCCTCTTAGGAGTAGGTGTGAAATCCATTGGGCTTTTGAGGAAACAGGATGTGAGAAAGCTTCATGGTGACAGGCATTGGAGCTGGATCATGAAGCATGGAGGGGTGAGAACATATGGAAAGGCAAGGAATGGCACCTGGGCAGAGAGAACCGCATGGATTCAGCGGGAGGCAAAGGGTGAGAAATCCCTAAGAAAGATTGTGACTACCAGTTCCATTTTGGCAAAGAGAAAATGGCCAGTCCAATGCTTCACATCTATACTGGAAATAGAGTATTTACAGTATCTGTCCCTCTCCTTTGGCATTCAGATTTCCTAAATAATCTCCCAGGTTTTAACTCTAATCTCATTTAAACAAAGAAGTGGGACAGAAACAGAGCGCTTTAGGAACCGAAGTTGTTATATCTTTAAAGAGAAGTACTTCTTTTCTCTTGCACTTTGTTTAGGGTAGGGAATATGAAATTCATCTCAGAAAGCCCCAGAGATGACTCTATCGACTGTCCTTTAAATAGAATTAAAATTGACTCAAGACATATCTGCGAATCTATTGAATTAGAGTCCAAATTGAGCTGCAGCTGGTCTTGCAGGAGGAAATTAAACAGACAGGGAGAAAAATCGAGTGGACAGGTTGCCTCTGGAGCTGAGGTTTCTGGTAGAAAGGACGGGAGAACCACCGTGTGTGCCTCGCCAGCACGGCCAAAGGTGAACCGGAGTGGGGGTGATGAAGGACTGAGAAAAGACAGACCAGAGAAGGAAAGCTGGGACTCTGTGGGATGCTGCTTCTCTGTTGGGGATCCAGCAGTGCCAAGGACTAACAAGCCGTGTCTTTGTTTTATAGCGGATGCCACGAGGCAAAGGAAGGGCGTGGTCAAGATGTTTACAACATTCTGGTGGGTTTTGATCTTCCTCAATGGCATGCACCTGATCAAACTTTGTTTACTTGCAGCCCAAATCACTCAGGCACGTGGGGCCACGTGATCGGACCACAGGCTCCAGCTCACAACCACAGCTGTTGGCTATCATGGTGCTGGCAGGCTCTGCCCTCCAGGCTGGGACTTGCACGTGGCCATGAGAGGACTGTGCCCTCTCCTCAGTCCGAGGCTTGCACCTGTCCAAACACTGTAGCCACGCCCCCAAATGTGAAACATGGAGCATGCTGGGAGACCAGCTGAGCTGTTGACCTGATGGGGCCGGGTCGTTTTACTTAACTTACTGGAAGAAGCACGGCATCCATCATGTTGGATTCTGCCCATCCACTTTCAGGAAGGTGTGGTTGAGTTTAGAGTAGAAATCTCCCCAACATTTTCCCTTTGCATCATTGCACACTTTGCAACTTCTACCTCCTGGGATGGGACTGGAGACACAAAGAAAGCAAGATGTCATTTCTGTCACCATCATTTATTTTCGTCTGTCAATCAATGTCTTTTATTATGCTTTTCCCACTCTCCATCAATAAACATTTCTTGAACCCCTACTTATTGCTGGCACTCTTCTAGGCTTTCGGGATGCTGGTCAGGGAAAAGCCTACTTTGGGGAGAGTTCTATTCTGAGCTTGCAGGCCATGCTGTTCACAGCAGCATAGAGAGAGATTGAACCCCTTGGGAATCAGTTTATCCAGTCCACTCTGTTGCCTGATGTCATCATAGAGGTGAACAAGCCTTCCCCAAATATCCTTTGCTGAGATAATGGTGGTTGTGCACGCGTTAGGGTGAAACTTCCTCTTGATCCATTATGAACACAAAGAAAGCACTCCAGTTCCTCACTCTAGCTGTTATGGTTCCTGTTAGATGCCGTATTCTTCATGGGAATCAGAGTCTGGGATCAGGGCTACAGGATGGGCAGTGTTTGTCTGTGGAGGAGCCATTGCATGTTCTCTGGTTGCCTGTTGGTGGAGAGAAGATCCGCTTTGCTGAGGGGCTCAGTTTAAGCACTCCCAGCACCATGCCATGCCATCCATGGGTTATCATCTTAATTTGTTCATCTCATGCGACAGATATTTACAGAGTGCCCATCATGGGTCAGGCACTGTCCAGGCATTGGGCACAAACTAGTGAACAAAGCCGTCATGACACCTTGTCCTCATGAAGCTTACAGCAGCAAGTGACAGATACTATCACCTGTGCAGATCATTAACTACGCCTGGGACTGTGCTATGATGCTATGATTTACGCAGCAAACATTTGAAATGCAGATGGTGCCTAGTCTCTGTGCTTTCGGTTCTGAACAGACCCCCCACAAGGAGGACATGGTACATCTCTGGGAGAGTATCTAGAATACTCAGTCTGTTTTGATGAAGTAGGGCTTGTTAGAGAGGCGTGTTGGGGTGACCAAGTGTCCTGGTTGGCCCAGGTCTGAGAGTTTTCCCGTGACATAGGGCTTTGAGTGCAAAATCAGGGACAGTCCTGGGCGAACTGTGACAGTTGGTCAACCTAGTATCTGTGTGTGTGCTTATGTTCATGTATGCACAGGTGTGTGCACCTATGTGCATGTATATGTGGTCATGCATAAATTTGGAATTCTCTCTCCAAAAGCACCTCCAGCTTTTGGTGCACTCAGGTTAAGGGTTTAGTAAAGCCTGCCTCCACACAGGTCAGTGTAGTATGCAGTGTGTGTGACACGCAACACAACCCTTCCCAACATTTCCTATGAATTACATTGAATTTAATTTCTGTGGGAGATTTGAGCCAGATGCTAAACAACTCAACCCTCTTTGTGCCATGCTAATCTATGGCACCCAGTTGCAAATGGGCCGCCATTAGCCTTGTTGTTAGAGCAGGGAAATCTGTGCAAGCGCTCAGGAATTCTTAAAAACTTTTGAGTGGTGTGTAAGCGTGGATGGCCGCGCAGAGCCCAACTATCTATAGGCTGCCTAATGGGTTCCAGTGGGAGCGTGCACAGCACACCTCAAGCCGGCAACTTACAAACTCCTCAGTGCTTCGGGCAAAAGTGGCCTCTTAAAGGACCTTTACCACGAGTGGAATTAGCAGGCAGCATCCCTCCGGAGCCTGTTATCTTTGCGCTTCTGACCCCCATGGCGAAAAATAAATGCATGTAATTTAGTTGGAAAAAGTGTCTTTAGGGCATTTTTGCTACCCCAACTTCTGCTCTATAGGATGGATGCTTCATCCCCCCACTTTCTTTCTTTTTTATTTTAATCAAGTTCCCAGGGGATAGTGGCCCAAACTAATCTAGGTCATCATTGAGGAGCATAAGAATTTGTGGTACACCCTCTGCCAGGACACTGACAATGGCCCTTGGGTTTCGGTCACCCAGCTTCCACAGATTTGGGCCTCTGCTAATGTCCTCCTGTGTGGGGTCACAGATCTACAGCTGGTCCCCAACCAATGGGTGGTGGGTACAATTTGTCATGGCCCACAGAGCAGAAGGATGCTCGGTTTCAAAAACAGAATGCTTAGATCTGGCATCGGGACTAGGCCTTATGGAACGGGTACCATTTAGGATTCGGCTTGAGCCTCCATTCTCTGGACTCCTACGTGTTGATTGTGGTACTTATTTAGCACATTTTCATAGATCACCTTGTGTCAACTTTTATGCGCTTATTGAGCACTTACAATATTTTACTGCACAATCTATGCCATACCTCAGAGCCACCTGCCTCATCCCCAGCCTTCTTGAGATGCTGGGACATTCCATCTATCACAGACTGGAACACGAAGGATGTCAGTTATATTCTCAACTTTTCATCCTCTTGTTAATACTTTATTGATGAAATTATCCAGGAGACAGGAAATATCGGATGATAAACAGCTTGAGAACTGCTTCCTCACTCTGGGACAAGTCCTTCCCTGAAAATATTTTCCCTACAACTTTCTGTGACATGAAGGAAAACAATACAACCTACATGAGCTGTGATTGTGTAGAATTCCTGTTATCACAGTCACCAAGGTGGTACTTACCCATGATATCTCAGAATTTTGCACAGATTATACCAAAATGGCCATCTGTGGCTTAGTATTTTATTTTTATGCATTTTATCAATAACTTTATTACCTTTCCCCCCTCTAACTTCCTTTGCCCCATCTGGACTGAAATGGAGGGAAACA
>PVJN01029841.1:0-26100 GCA_004026805.1 Lasiurus borealis
AAGGGGGAGGAGGGAATGAAGGAGGAGGAGGGGGTCAGGGGGAGAGATGGGGTGGGATGTGCACTGACTGGGCCCAGCAGGGGGGCGCCCAGGCCTGGGGGTCCCCCAGTGGGAAAGGCCGGACCACAGGCTCCCCAGCCTGCAGAGCCCTGTGAGGGGACCCCCTGCCTGTGCTGAGCCACCCTGGATGACTGGAGGGACATCCGGAGCCCCTGGGGGTGGGGGTGGGGGCAGCGCTCAGGGAACAGGCGGGGCTGTGGGGACCCCAGGACTGGGGCCCCGGCCTCCTCCCCAGCAGCCTCAGGGTCCCCCATGCGTCCTTGGCATGGGTGGGGCCTCAGAATCTGAAAGTGGACGATGCCCCAGTCGGATCCACTTCCTTTAGGAAGGGGTGGTGTTTTCTCTGGGCTTTTACACTCTGGTGTCATGGGACAGTCACATGACTATGTGAGCCACTGACACCCTAACTTTTACCAAAAAGGCAGCTTGATGGAGCGAGGACCAGGACAGAGAAACCCCTGAAGGTGTGGGCACCAGCAGCACCCCTGGCTAGTCTCCACTTTGCACCCCCCCCCCCCCGGCCTCAGAGCTGTGTGCGCCAACCCCTGAGGGAGGTATTCTCTCTCCCATTTCGGCACAGAGAGGTGGGGTCACTTGCTGAAGGTCACACAGCCAAAAGGGGAGAGCCAGGATTCTCTCGCCACCTCTCTGCTGTTCCGCCTCCAGAGAAACGGGGGTCCCCGTGAGTTGGGCAGACAGACACCCCAAATGTGCCTTCGACCTTGGCAAGTCCCCCACCACTAACTTAACCAGTCCCCGGGGAGGGCAGGCCGGGAGAGGGCAGGTGGGTTGCTATGTGCGTGGCTTCCAGTTTGCATAATGGGCTCACACGCGTTTCAGCCTCACCCCAACTCCCAGAGGAGACACAACCCCCAGAGGAGACACAGCCCCCAGAGGAGACAGACGCAGCCAGTGAGTGACAGGCCTGGGACCACCCCGGCTTCTGGAGCCGCCCGTCCAGGTCCTTGGCCTTGGCCTTGGCCAGCTGCTGGCCCCGTCGGGGCAGCAAGGACTGGGGGTGCCTGTAGCCGCCCCAGGCCGTGGCTGCACCGACGCCAGATCAGCCAGGCCTCCAGGCAAGGCTTGGGGTCCCAGTGTCCCACATCCTGACACCGGGGGAGCTCCTGGAAGGGGAAGCGCGGGGCTGGGAGCCAGGCCTCCTGCTGCTGGGCCTCAGACCCACCTGCACAACCGCCAGAGCCGCCCTCTCTGCGGTGAGGCCTGGGGCTTGTTTCCTGTCTTGTTCTCGGGTCGGGGCACACCCGCCCTTCAGGAGAGCAGTGTGGGCACCTCCCTCCCCCTCTGTGGGGGCTCAGGGGTAAAGGCAGCAGCAGCAGAGAGGGCCTTCGGGGCAGGGCTCAGAGTGGCTGGGACTGGAGAGCCAGGCTCCCGGAGGAGGTGCAGGGGTGAGGGGGAGGGGGGAGGGGGAGAGGCAGGAGGGACGGTCCCCCTTGGAGCAGACAGACAGGAGGCTGACAGGCCGCAGCTCCAAGGGCAGCTGTGTCCTGTCAAACAGGGAGAGACGCATGTGAGCTCTAGCCAGGGCCCCGGGTTAGCTCCGGGGGCTGAGAGCTAGAAGGTGGAGCTACCTCGTGGGCCCTGGGCCTCGACATGGCCGAGCCGGGGGTCTGGGGGGAACCTGGGGGGGTCTCCAAAGCCACACACCTGCTGTCAGGCTCCTCCCAGAAACACACTGGAGCCAAAACCCCAGGACTGCAGAGGGTCAGGAGGGTCGGCACCATTTGCGTGGAAAAAGGTACAATCTATCTATCTATCTATCTATCTATATGCCAAACATGCTAATTAGACCGGTCATCCTTCCGGACATCCTTCCAGATGTCCTTCCTTCCTGACAAAGGCACAGAGAGCGGGAGGCTGCTGGCTGTAGCGGCGACAGCCAGGGCTGTGGCCGGGGCAAAGGCCCTTGCACGAATTTCATGCATCAGGCCTCTCTCATGAACAAGTGGTCAATAACAGATACAAGAACGCACTCTGCGTATCGGGTACTCACGACTGTAAACCTACTTCTGCCCACCTTCTCTCTCTCTCTGCCAGGTAAGCCACCTGGTCAGCAGACTGGGTTAATGCCACCCCCGCAGGGCACAGGCCTCAGCCAGGGCTGCCCGCCCGCCCACAGGGGATCTCCACGGGGCACGTGAGTGAAGCCCCAGTCCCCCCTCCCCTCCCCACCCCACCTCTGCTGAGCCCTCAGACCCCGTTCCTGTCGTCTGAGCAACCGGCATGGGGCTCGGGAGAGCTGCTCACTGCACCCAGCCAGGCCCCGCTCCCGTGGCCAAGCCCCGCGTGGCCAAGGTGGACAGCACCCCGGCCGCTGGAGAGAAATTGGGGACAGCCCGGCTCAAGATGGGCTCAGACACATAAATAAAACACCACGGAGATCACCTTTCCGGTCCCCAAGCCCGCCCGGGCGCTCGGACCAACCCAGGTGCCGATGCGGCTGCCGGAACACAGACGGCGTCCTATTTCTCTTCGGGTTCCAGCACCCGCACCGCATGGAGCGCACAGTAGGTGCTCCACGAGCCCTCAGCGCTTCCTCAGCTAAGACACAAGTGCCCTGGGAAACAGCCTGCTTTGGGGGAAGGGGGGGCAACTGGAGCTGCTGTTCGAAACACCCGGCTTCTCAGCCTGTGGACCGAAGGGTCTAGGGTTCGATTCCGGCCACGGGCACGTGCCCAGGTTGTGAGTTCCATGCCCAGTAGTAGGGGGTGGGCAGGAGGCAGCAGATCCATGATTCTCACTCATCATTGCTGGTTCTCTCTCTCTCTCTCTCCATTCCTCCCTAAAATCAGCAAAAATACATTAAATAAATACATAAATAAATACACCCAGGACGGGTGTCAGGGACTTCTAATTCCTGGGCTGTCGCTGCTGGGTGACCTCAGCTCTCACGCTCGTGCCCGGGGTTCCTATAAAATGCAAGAGCCCCTCCCTGGAGGGGCAGCCTCCAGCCCCAAGAATCCTTCCTCGCCTGCGGCAAGGCTCATGCTGCCTGCTCCCGAGGGACCCCTCCAGAGTGAAAGGTTGAGGGGTGCCAGCAGCAGGGAGCCTCTGAGAAGGATACCAGGCTGCACTCATCTACCCAGGCCCCCCCTCATCCCAGCACCCCAAAGCCAGGCGGCCACTTTCTAGCAGTCTGGGTGGCTCCAAAGGCCGACGCCAAGAGGTCACAGCTTTCCGAGGCTGGCTGAAGAAGGATCAGAGGATACCCCCTCTCTCACACCAACAACCTCCTCAGGGTTTCGGGGAGCAGGGGGACCCTGGGCAGTGGCTATAGATTGTAACCCCTGAAATTCAGAAGCTGAAACCTAACTCCCCATGGGATGGCATTAGAAGGTGGGGCCTTTGGCAGGTGATGGGGTCAGAAGGGTGGGGCCTTCATGAGGGGGATTAGTGCCCTTATAAAAGGAACCCCAGAAAGATCCTTCACCCCTTCTAGTTGTCTATGAACCAGGAAATGGGTTCTTGCCAGATTCCCAATCTGCCTGAGCCTTGACCTAACGTCCAGCCTCCAGAACTGTGGGGAGGACATGTATCTGTTGTGTGAGCTCCTCAGTCTGTGGCATTTTGCAGTGGCGGCCCGTCTGGGGCCAGGCAGGAGCAGGCGTGGCTTATATTGTGTCGTAGGGAGATGAACGCACATCATGCACCTGCCTTAGGACCCCTGAGCCCCAGGAAATGGGGTGAGAGCAGAGGGGGTGGGGCCTGGAGCTCCACACCCGGTGGGAGGGGCTGGGCATCGTCAGAGATGGCTTTCAGAGAAAGCTCACTTCTTGGAGGTGAGGAGGGAGGTCCGCTGACGGCTAACCCCAGGACAGGGTCTGCCCTTCTGGCCACTCAGTCTGGTCATCTTGCGACAAGCTAATGACCCTCCCAAAGTGGGGTACCCGGGGCTCTGCGCACCCTGGAGAGGTCGGGTCAGGGGAAGGCTCTGCGGACACACTGTTATTGTCATAACTTGAGGTCACACATTCGCTCCCTTGGGCTTAATGCACGGTGTGCAGTCAAAATGCCCGGATTCAGATCTCTTCTCGGCCAGTCGCACCTGGGACCAATGACCACCTTTCTGTGCCTGAGGTTTCTTGAAAAATGAGGATAAGATCAGCACCCCCAAATCCAAGCCAAGACGCTGGGGAAAAGAAACAAACAGCCATCAACCACCAGAGGGCACTGTGCACCTGCATTGGATAGAGTGTGCAGCCGAGTGTGACTGCCAGAGACACCCCAACCTACCCCGACAGATAAATTAGAGCATTTGGGGAATGACTAGTGGGGTGCAGTAGCCCCCCTTATGCCCAGAGGGCAAGTTCCGGCAAGTTCCAAGATCACCCAGTCAATGCCTGAAATCACAGACAGTACACCAAACCCTGAATATGCTATATTTTTCCTACACATAATACCCTATGCTACATTTCATCTATCAATCCGCACAATAAGAGAGTAGCAATCTCTACTAATAAGAGGGTAATATGATCATTAGACCTGGAGACCTTCTGGGAGACCTTTCGGATAAAGCCATGGTGGCAGGGCTGAGCCAGAGACAGGGGTGATCAGGCGAAGAGGAGAGGACAGTTGGGGGTGATCAGGCAGGCAGGCGAGTGGTTAGGAGCCAGAGGTCTCGGGCCTAAACCAGCAGTCGGACATCCCCCGAGGGGGTCCCAGATTGGAGAGGGTGTGCAGGCTGGGCTGACAGCCCATGCCCATGCACGCATTTCGTGCACCAGCCCACTAGTAACATAATAAATAGAACAACTTCAGCAATATACTGTGATAAGTTATGAGAACGCAGTCTCTTTCTCAGAATACCTTACCGTCCTGTACTCACCTTCTTCTTCTTCTTGCGATGGTGGGAGACACAGAATACCCATGTGAGGAGACGGAGTGAGGCAGATGCGCTGGACAAAGGGACGGCTCTTCTTGTGGGGGGCGGAGCCGGACAGCACAGCACCCGGAGAGAGCTCATTGGCCTACACTCAGAGGGCATGCAATTCCAAAGCTATTAATTGTTTTTATATCTATATCTATACATATTGATTTCAGAGAGGGAGAGATAGATAGAAACATCCATGATGACTGAGAAGCATAGATCAGCTGCTTCCTGCACACCCCCTACTGGGGATCAAGACCGCAACCTGGGCATGTGCCCTGACCGAGAATCAAACCCAGGACCCTTCAGGCTGCTGGCCGACGCTCTATCCACTGCGCCACACCGGCCAGGGCCGTTCACTTTTTCACGTCATCTATCTTTGGTAAGGTCAGAGCAACCAGTAAAATAAAAACAAGGCTCCTTGAAAGGAAGTTTTGCTCATCTTTTTATTTCAAAAGAAATAAAGCAGCGGAAGAGGGGAGCGGGAAAACCCAGCACAGCTGCAGAGCAGGGGAGGAACAGGGAGGGAGCAGCGGGTCAGAGGTCAACAGTACGGTGGCTCCACGCAAACATGGGGGCCCGACGCTGCCAGCCTACGGTGCCCCTCGGTCCGCAGACCCCAAGGGAGGCCCTCTTCCCCCGGAACCTAACTTCGCACGGCAAGACAGGTCATGCACACACAGGGCACGCTTTACGGGTACATGAAACGGCATGCAATGCACACGGTCATTTTGAAGGCACTGTATTGGGCAGCCGGGGCTGCTCCGTCCTGGCAAGTCCTTCCTGCCTGCTCTTGCGCGGGGCCCTCTTTTTATTTACCATATTTTCCGGCGTCTAAGATGACCCCCAACTTTTCCAGTTAAAATACAGAGCTTGGGATATTCTCGCCCACTAAGATGACACCTGGCATATAAGATGACCCCCAACTTTCCCAGTTAAAATAGAGAGCTTGGGATATACCCACCCTCTAAGAGAACACCCGGCGTATAAGACCACCCCTGACTTTTGAGAAGATTTTCCTGGGTTAAAAGGTCATCTTAGACGCCGGAAAATACTTATTTTGAAACTTTGCTGCAAAACCCAGGTGCCGCTCCTCCTCTCCACCCTGCCAAGCATTCTGGGCTCACGCCCCGCCCTCTCTTCCGCGTCCCCTTCTTACAAGGTGGGTGCCGAGCCTGGGAGACAGTAAGGATCCATTTCCCAGCCATTCAGGACCCGTTTCCCTGTGGGCGGACAAAGGATGTGAGTCACGCAGCCATGGACAATGTGGATCCCCTAAGGTACACGAGGCCCTGTGTGCACCTTGCGTAGTTCCTGGTGACCCCTGACCTTTGGCTAGGTCTCCTTGATCAACCTTGACGTTAACTTGGAAAGTGTGACCTCTGCCCACTCCCCGTTAGAAGGCCCTGGCACCCGGGGCTGCACACATTCGCATCTTTAGCCGAGAAAAGGGTTAAGTTCACCAACGCACACTTCCGGTGTTCAAGTCCGAAGCCAAGAAAGATGCCACTTGGACCGAGAGCAGGGCACCTTTCATTTGCCTCTGGTGCTGGTCCGTGTGTGCTCGGGGCCTGGCCTAGCCCCTGGCTTGGTCTGAGAAGGAAAACATATTCCACATTCCCGTCTCAGCGCGGAAACTGGGTGTGTGGTTCTCTGACCAGAAAGGTCCCTGGCTGACTCCCTCACCCCCAAACCAAAGCAAACAGCCCCCAAGCTGTCCCGGAGCCTCGTTCCCAAGCTCGCCCGGATTCCCAGAGGGTCCGCGGAACAACGCACTGGGCTGCTGTTCCCGCCAAGTACAAGGTCTGGGAAACGCGTCCAGAGCCAAGGCCACGGAAAGCTTGGACTTGGACTTGGGGGAGGTAGGGGATCCCTACTCTGCTCACAGCACAGGGCCAGCCTGACCCGCCCGCTCTCCCCATCCTCCCCAAGTCTTAGCAAGCGAACTGAAGAGAGAATTTCTCTGAAAAGAGGTAAATACTACCGTGGACTCTCAGGCTATTTTGCATCGGCAACAGATGGCTCAAGAAGGAATTTGCTGCGGCTCATTCAAGGTCCTTTTTAGAAACAGTTCACTTCCCCCGGGAAAGAAGTCACACGCTCAGAACGAAAGGCGCGTCTTGGCGCCAACAACAACGAATTCCAAAACACACACCACCAATAGCCTCTGTCTCTGCACAAGGACGGGGGGGGGGGGGGTGTGAGTCACTCAAAGGGCGCCCAGGAACCCCTCGTCCTCAGGAAGCGGGGTGCTGGGGATTGGAATCAGGAACTGGGGTGGGGCCCAGAAGGAGGAGGGCAGAGAGGCGGGTCAGCAACCCTTTCCTCTGGGGATGGAGAGGTCACCACAGCCCAGCAGGCCGAGGGCCTGGACACACAGCCCTCCCCCACCCCACCCCCCGGACAAGCCCGGCTCCCTCCCCTCCATCCCGCTCCGGAGGGAGGGTCTCCGTTTACTGGGATCACAGGGAGCCGGGAGGGCTTCCTGGCAGGGAACCCCAGGAATGTCCCCACATCGCGCCGCTCCTGAATCGCCCCACGGGCCTCCAGGTGGAGGACCATAGACTCGGGGGGAGGGAGGGGGGAGGAGGGAGGTGGTGGATGGGGACCACGAGCACCCCAAGCTGATGTTTCTCACCTGCAATTTTAATCAAGCCAATTCAAAACTTTTTTTTAAATGCCTTTAATCTTAAAAAAATAAGAGGGGGGGAAGGGGACTCCGAGGTGCCATGAATGGAAGGGCAGGGAACATTCCATGCTGTAGGAACCACGTGTTTTGAAAGCCTGCTGCGGCACATTTTTTTGGGGGGTGTGTGTGGTTGCAACAGTGTATATTTAAACTGTTTGTCTAGACTTGAATGGAAGCTTTTGGGCCTGATGGAGTAAATGAATAACTGTATTTAGATGCTCCAACGGGACAGTCCTTTTAACACCCTAATCATTGCGAACAAGTCAGGTATATTTGCCTCCTCGTTTGTAAAGAAAAACTGCTCAGGAAGAGAGAGAAGACACAGTTCACCCTCAGGCAGTTCTCAAATGTCCTCTCTTTACCCGAAAGACTCAACTGGCCTCTTGGGTGAATCACGGGCTTTCTATAAAGGTATCATCCTAAAACGCCACGCATTTCGAGGCTGATGATCCCGAACCACCTTAAATGTAAGGTTAACATTTCTAATATTTTTATTGAGTTCAGAGAGGAAGGGAGCGGGGGGAGAGAGAAACATCGATGATGAGAATCACTGACCAGCTGCCTTCAGCCAGTCCCACAACTGGGGACGGAGCCTGCAACCTGGGCACATGCCCTGACCGGAACCAAACTGGGACCTCCACATTTGTACGTCAGCAGCTCAACTCAGGAGCTGCACAGGCTGAGCAAAATATATATATATTTTATCATAATCCATTTTAGACTTTTAAATTGGAAGGTCTCCTGTTTCCAGGATTATAAATGTACCAGAGGCCCGGTGCACGGATTCGTGCACAGGTTGGGGCCCGAGACCTGGCCTGCAGGGACCAGAGGACCTCTGTGCTGCCACAGCCCGGCCGTACCCACCATCTCAGTTGTCTGTGTTGATCTGGCACAGCGCGGAGTAGCGTGCGAAGCGGCCGGAGCCTGGGCTTGGGTGCCGGCTGCTCCTGCTCAGAGCGAGTGTCCGCAGGAGAGGCTTTACCGTGTGGCTGTGGAGATGCACGGCCCACCATGAGGCAGCTCCTGCCTTGAGCATCTGCCCCCTGGTGGTCAGTGCGTGTCACAGCTACCAGCCGGTCATCCAGTTGCTTAGGCTTTTCTACATATAGATATAAGAATCTCAATTCTCACCCTTGCCAGTGTGGCTCAGTAGATAGAGCATCAGCCTGCAGACTGAAGGGCCCCAGGTTTGATTCCGGTCAAGGGCACATGCCCAGGTTGCGGGCTCGATCCCCAGGATGGGGGCGTGCAGCCGATCAATGATTCTCTCTCATCCGTTGATGTTTCTTTCTCTCCCCCCCCCCATTCCTCTTGGATATAAATTTAAAAAAAAATTTTTTTTTTAAAAAGAATCTCAATTCTTAAAATATTATCTGGGGCCAACATGGGGAGAGCCGAATCGCAGCCTGCTGGGTGCTGGGAACACAAACCTGCCCCTGGTGACCTCAGCGTGCCTGTCCCCCCCCCCCAAAATGGCCTTTCCCGGGGGATCCCCAGCTCCAGGTTCTCCGTCAAGTGTGCTTACCCTCTTGAGAAAAACGGTTTGCAAAGCCCAGATCTCTGCTGGCTCTTTGTGCAGCCACCAGATCTACCACGATCCTGTTCACTCAGATCTAACAAGGCCCTTTCACAATCTGTGACTGCAGACACATCCACACAGCACTCTTCAACTGCCGTCAGGGGAAAAGCCCACGGTGCAGAGCATCGCTAACGGCAACGGGCTCTCGGGATACCTCACACCTCTGAGCGCTCCCAGGAGATGTCTAGATGCCCCCTTTATCTACTGAACACGACAGTGGGACACCAGGACCCGGCTGGGTGCTCTGAAGCGAACGTTAGGGAAATGGCCCGAGGAAAGGGAGGTTGATCATCACTCCAGGGAAGAATGAAGGGTGCCTGAGAGCTCCTGCACGCAGCCCGCTCCCCGACCTGATTGCCCCCAACTGCCCTCCTCTCCTGGCCTCATCGCCCCTAACCGCCTCTGCCTCGGCCCCACCAACACGGCTTGGACCCATTGGACGGCCGCCAGCAGGAACTGTGTCAACGGCGCTGGCCCAGGGAATGCCACTTGGAATTTCAAGGCCACGGTCTCCCAACAGAGCCCAAAAGAGACACATTTAGGAGACACGGAAGTTGTGAGGCAAACAGAAAAGGCTACCATGTTACCTAATCCATTCTTCTTTTTTAAAATACATGGTGATTGGTTTTGTAGAGAGGGAAGGAGAGGGACAGAGGGACACATGGATGGAGAAACACCCATCAGCTGCCTCCTGCATGCCCTCCACTAGGGATATCATGCCTGCAACCAAGGTGCATGCCCTTGACCGGAACATAACCTGGGACCCTTCCGTCCCTGGGGCCGATGCTCTATCCACTGAGCCACACCGACTAGGACACTTCATTCATTCCCAAATGGAGAGCAATGTCCCGTCTGTGGACAAACATTCCGGTTTATACAGGAAGGGAGCCAGAGTCTGAGACAGGACAGAAAAGAACCGGGGTTATGTCGCCGCAGCAACAACCCTGAAAGATGGGGAACACTCAGGGCACGAGATGCAGGAAGGACGGCGAGGGGCCACGGGTTTGCCGGGAGAAGAGAGCCACGTGCCTGTACTTCTAAAGGCAGGCAAAGGGGTTTTAAAATGGGAGCGCAAACCCGGTCCTTTTTGGAGTCAGACAAAAAGTACCGCTGCTTCGTCAGCTTCAAGAACCCGACATCATGTCTCATCACACACCACAGATACACAGACCCCACTGCATTTAAAAAAAAATGTATTTCTATTGATTTCAGAGAGGAGAGAGGGAGAGAGAATAGAAACATCGATGATGAGAGACATCGGTTCACCAGCTGCCTCCTGCATGACCCCACCTCCCGGGCACCAAGCCCACAACCCGTGCAAGTGCCCTTGATTGGAATCACACCCGGGACCCTTCAGTCCGCAGGCTGACACTCTACCCACTGAGCCACACCGGCCGTGGGGTCCCATGGTATTTGAACTCGGTACTGGGGAAGGCCCTCTACCACGCAGTGCCAACTCCGTAGGGGCCAGCTTGAACTGCATCAACACATGTAAGCATCCGACTATGGGGAAGGACAGCAATGGAGTGAAATCACACACTGTTATTCTCTTGACCGGAAGGGTAGAACACTGTGTCCAGCACACACAGAAACAGCCACCAGTTCATGATTTCCAACAAAAAGGAGAGAGAGAGAGACACGCCGCCCACCTTCCCTCTGCACAGACTCAGGATGGATGTCGTTCATGCCGTCTTTCAAGAACTGGGAGCCGTGAGGGGCGAACCTTCCGGGGCGCACACCCTCGGATGTGGAAAAGCGATTCCCCACATTCGAGGACACTTAGTGTGGAACCCACAGACGCCCCCTCCGGGGACTGAAGGACGAGCCACACGTAGGTACTGCAACTTTATTTCAATCGCACAATCGAAGTTAGTGTGTGGGAAACGTCCGTGAAAACATCCGTGATCAAAACAGTGGGGAGCCGGACGCACCGAGGGGAGCGCGCCCGAAAGCAGGGGGGGAGGGAGGGGGGACACCGACATCCGCCCGTGTCTCCTCTGCGGTTCCGACGGGACCCGGGTGCGACGCTGGCCAGTTCCAGAACCCCGAGTGCGCCCCGAAGTCGGGGCGGCTGGTCTGCAGCGGTTTCAGCACCAGCACTCGGGGGGTACATTCAGTTGGGGTGCAGGCTGACGTGCGTGCCGTCCGCGGGGCGTCGAGTCCAGGTGTTCACGGACCGGATCACAGTGTTGAGGCAGGGGGTCCCCCTCCTGCAGGGAGACAAGGACCCCCTGAACGGCTTAAGACATATCCGACGGACAGAGAGCACGGGAACCTTCGGGGTGACGTGGGTCCAGCGGCGTCGGGAAAAGGAAAGAACCCCGGCTTCCGGCTGACATCCCCCAACAGTGACCGCGGTCAGGTGGGACCCCAGCCGTGTACAGGGGGGCTCTGTCGCGAGAAGAACACCGTCAGCCAGACACAGAACGGGGTGCGACACTGGTGCTCTCTGCCGCTGTCCGCACACCTCGTGTTCACGTCGGGCCAAGGCACAGAACGCTGAGCGCGTAAACCGGCTTCCCGTTCCCATCTCAGCATCGTCTCGGGGTCCTTTCTCCTCCTCTGGACCACGGGTACCCATCGAAACCCCAGGCTGCTTCGAACCAGGTTCACGGGGACACAGACGTTCAGATCGCGAGTGTTTACAGAACCAGAAAGTACAGTGACCAAGAGGAAAACGCCTCCTGCCCCTTTAAGAAAACAGTACTGGATAAGCTTGTGGCATCCTGAACGTCCTGACGACGAACCTATAACAGTGAAGAGCGGACAGACTAAACCGACTGTGTGCTTGAACTACAGGAGCGCATGGGCCACAGATTAACCTAAAAAGAGGAAGTGTGCACAGAAACAGAACTATTTTAAAATAAGGACACAAAAAATATATCCCTCATTCAAAGCACGCTGTCAACCGGCAGCATCGGGCCAGCTGTGCCATGGACCAGCCCCGTCTCACAGACGGACGGGTTACTTCTTCAACGTTTTAGTGATCATCAAAGACTTCAAAGCGGATATGGCACATAACTCAAGCATGAACTGAGATGGAGCGCCTAGAGAATTGTGATTTCCTAAATGTAAAAAAAAACTATCATTGCAACAGACAGGATTCCTCCCCTATGTTCATCTTACAAACGTCAAAAGAAAAAAGAATGGATTGCATCCACACGTGTGTGCGTGCACTCACACACACGTGCACGCACTCACACACATGTGCACACGCACGGCTGGGAAGCAAGAGGATCCAATTCCTCGTTCCCCCCCACCCGAGTCTCGCTTTACTGATTCAAAGGAAAAACTCTGCCCGGCTCCCCAGTGGCGGCCCCTCACCCCACGGCTCCCAACACCTCCACTGCTGCCGTCATTCAACACCCCAAAACCCCCAGAGCAGCTGCGGGGTCAGGAGCGAGCGTGTCCCCGCCGGGTTGGTGTGTTCCAGACCATCGAGGCGACGGGCGTCCAGAGACAGAGCGCTGAAGACGTGATGGCGTACGTGGTTGTGTTACATATTTGCCAATTAAAGTCAGAAAATTGTCCTCATTGTTTGTCATGCAGGTAATCGAGAAGAAGAAGAAAAAAAAAAAAAGGCAGTGCAGAGATGAACTTTAAATAAAAAAGTTATTCCTTCCCTCCCTCCCTCTCCCCTTAGATGCTACAAAATGGTCTGTCCCCGCCCCGGGACAAGGTGGCCTTGAAAAGGCCACTCGATAGAGCAGTGGCATGCATGACTGTCTGGGCATATTTTTTTTTTAAAAAAAGCGAATTCTGGGGTGGCTGTCATCACGTTATAAAAAACGTCCACATGCAGAAGAGTCTACAAAAAGGCGGTGGAAAACCTACGGGGGTCCATCTACGAGACGACGACGTCGTGTGACGGGGGTGACCGCTGCTCTGCGTTACGTAGGAGTCATCGATTTGGTAAAGCATTGTGACGATTGAGGAAGGCATCTAAAATCTCCGAAGTTCCTGGACGAATGGTGCGGGGTTCCATCTACAAAACGGCGTGAAGGCTAGCTCGAGAGACTTCCCATCATTCTAGAACACTCCTCCGGGCCGGACAGAAGTCGCTGGTGCGGACGCTTGCTTAGAAACGTCTCCTCCGCGGCGGCACTTCCGCTGGCCCCACGCTGGGTGGCGGGGAGCCACAGACGGGGCTCCCCCCCGACAGTCGCGGGCTAGGATGATAGGAAGACGAACCTGAGAGAAACGTGTACAATACGAGAGCGTGACCTGCTGAATTCTTCGTCAGAAACTCTGAGCAAAAAGGAAAAAAAAAAAAAAATCCGTAAGCCTCGCTCTTTATTGGTAGCCGGGGCGGTGGGAGCGGGAGATCCGGTCCTGACGGGAAAATAATGGCGCTGCGCGGCGAGGACCCCGCCTGACGGACGGGCTTGTGAGCATCTTCTGCACCAAGGAGCTGCCCGGCTCTGCCGTCCCGTCCCGTCGGAAGGTCAGGATGAAGCAGCAGACGGGGGAGACACAGGAGTGGCCGCGTCCGAAGGCGTGCGGAGTCGGGGTGTGTGTGTGTGTCTCCCTTCCCTCCCGACGTCTCCCCCGTCCGTCCCCTCGAGGCTCACGGAGGGAGGGGCCGTTGGCAGCCGCCAGTCAGTCGCTGTTGGTAGGTGCGTGGTCCCTCCTCCCGAGGGGAGTCCTCTCTCTCCTCGGGTGCTCCTCTACGCGCTGTTGGACTTGCTCAGTTCCTGCCTGATCGCTGAGGGGGAAAGGAAACGGTTCAAGGTCAATGAAATAAGTTCGGCAAAGACGCTCGACCTCCCAGGAAGGGAAACACACCCGGGCCGGCCCGCTTCCTGGATCAGGTCTTTGCACTTTGTTATTACAAACAGGATGCCCATTTCACCATATGGGGGTTTATTGGAGGGAGGCACTTGCTTATTCTGTGGGCTCCATGTCTAGGGGGCAGAAGGGGGCAGCAGGGGAACCCCGAGAAAGACTCCTCACCCAGTTCCCCAGCCGTTTACTTCTCGGTCCCTGGACCACAGGGATCTTGTCTACCCCCGTTTTTTACCTCCGTTACGAGGAGAGAGAGGGCCTCCCACCAGCCACTGGGAGGGCAGGGGACCAGGGGAAAGGGATGGCGGGGTGCCCTCAGGTCACCCACAGCCCGTGCCCCTCTCTGCACTCTCTTACAGCAGCAGGGGGGCCCCGCAGGAGTGGCGGGCGCGGGAAGACACTCACCGTCGATGAGCTCCTCTTTGAGCTTGGTTAGTTCTTTCCTCATTTCATCTAAAATGTCCTGCAGCAGCAGAGAAACACACCACGGAGACAGGAGTAAGTTACTGGCCAGGCGAGTGCAGAAGGTGCTGGAAGACCAGCCTCGGGGCGTTCTGTTTGAACTGTCTCCCTGGCCCAACCTTCCTTGCAAGAGACAGCCAGAATGCCTTCTAGAACCGAAATAATCCTTCTGTTGTCCCGTGACGGGTCTGACCCGGATCCTCTCTAGAAAGGACGGGAGCTTTCGGTCTGGCCCTCAGGGAGGGTCTGGGGGGGCAGGCACCCCGAGACGTGAAGGAGGAAACACCAGCTCCTGGCCTGCCGGTCACTAGGTCTGACGGACAGAGCTTGCTGAGGAAGCAGCACAGCGGCCAAATGCCTGTCCAAGAACGCGGGGTCCCCCCGAGGACCCCCAGAGGCCGCCCTCGCAGGAGGCAGAGTGGGCGGGACCCTGCTGGCCATGCAGGGTCCCAGACGAGGGGTAGCAGCGGCCACACACAGTGCTGAGCCCTGGTAGGGGCGGTCTGAACGGGGTGCTTGCTAACGGTAACACAGCGTTAGGTTTCGAAGATGCGGCAGGAAGAACACAATGCGGGGTCATTCCTGAGCAGCTTTATTTTTTAATGTTATTTTTACTGATTTCAGAGAGAATGGGAGGAATGAGAGATATAAATATATATATAGATATAGATATACAGATATAGAGAAACATCAATGATGAGAATCATTGATCGGCTGCCTCCTGCACGCTGCCCACTGGGGATCAAGCCCACAACCCGGGCCTGTGCCCTTGACCAGAATTGAACCTGCGACCCTTCAGGCCAGAGACGGACGCTCTATCCACTGAGCCAAACCGGCGAGGACAGTCATTTTAAAATACCAATTATACATCCAAGTCTTATTTTGAAATGTCCTCGGTTTCTCTGTACTGACTTAATGTGGCCACCCCCCTACCAACCCCCATCCCTGCAGACACGTCACGCGAATCCTCGATCTGCAAAGCACCAAGCGTGCCAATGCCATGGTCCCGCGTGTGCCAAATGCCTGAGCTCTGCATGCCTCTCGAGCACATGCACCACCTGTCAAGCACACGCATGCACATGCATGCACACACGCGAGACGGCTGTCAGAAGCCAAGCCCACCTGCTTCAGCCGGTCGTAGTCTAGTCCCTCCGCCTGGACTCCGTTGGCACTGGGCTGGGACGAGGGCGCGGATTTTGGTCTGTGCAAACGAAACGGCAGGCAGGTCAGCGAGCTGCCGGGTCCACTTACACCAGCCCTGGCCGGCCCGACCCCCGGCTGCAGGACACGTCTCAAACACACCCGTTAGCGGTTCCCGGGCAGAGCCGGGGCCGATGGGACAGAAGCAGACACTTTGCACTTTGCTGGGCATTCTCCGTTATGTGTCAAGAAGGCGGGGAGAGATGCCAGGATGAGGCGACCAAGAAGGGGAAACACAACCTCTCGGGGCGCGAGCCAGGTCACCGGGGGACATGTGCCATGGCCAGCAAGAGGCCCCCGGGACGCAGCCCTGTCCCCTCCTCCTCTTGAACGTCTATGTTACTGTCTACGTTACCGCCAGAGAGCTGACCAGCCGGGATGGAGGGAAAACATTAAAACCGAATCCACCGAACACATTCCACACCTGGGTTCCGGGGAAGAACATGTGACTAAGCATGACGTCTCTGTCCTGTTTTTTTATTCCCTTCCAAGCATCAAGACACATAGAAATACAGGGGGCGTGATTCAGGTGAAATGATTGTTAAGCATATTCACATCCAATGACTGTTTCCGATGCAGTGTTCGTGGCAGCATATAACGACATGGGTAGACCTCTGTCATTTCTAGTCTCTGAGTTTTCACCATAACGGATATCAAAATATGAGGATTTCTCCGAGGTTGTTTTTACTTTATAATGAGAGTGTTGCCTCTACAATATTTAAGTCCCTATTCTGCCAAATTAAGTCTCAATATAGCTTAAGCATTTGGAGATTTTTTTCAAACTGACTTTTTTTTTTTTAAATGAAGAAAGAAATCGCATCTTAAATTTTCTTAATTTAAAAAAGGGATCCTAGGACTCATCCTAGAAAACAAATAATCTGTTCAGGATGTTAGATGTTAGTTGTTAAAGATACTCGATTTCAACCATGTATATAGAACACAGAGATTTTCCTCCAAGAATAACTTATCCACAACTGTGGTTCTAATACTGTCCTATGTTCCAGTATCTAACAGTCTAGGTTCTTATATTCCACTTTTCAAAAGCCTTGTCCCAATACTTAAAAAGAAAACAGTCTATGTTTACCACTTATACTGATCCAGTCCTCTGATAAGCCGTCTCGAAGGGGAAAAGCCATTTAAAGGAGCAGACAACAGAACTTAAAAAAAATAATTCTCATCATGCTATTTTCTTAGTCTTGGCAAACTAAAAGAAATAAGAACTTAGCAAAATCAGAACTAAAGGAGTCCATGAACCTTAAAATGAGGTTTCCAACCAAAACAGTAGACCTTTGGAGACTAATTCTAACTACGTGAGGATACTGTTTACGTAATCAGAACATTTTTTTTAAAAATCATTATTTTTACATACGGCAGACACAGGAAAATCTGCAACACAGAGATTCAATAAGTATCAAAACACAGACATTTCTATTCGCGTGAACATAAAGCTATACAGCCTCCAATAAAAAAGCACAGTCAAAACCACTGTGACTTGAAGTATACAGGAGGCAGGCCAAGGTCATTTTCTCCATCCCAAATACAAGATCTGGAAGCTCGTATTCATTAAACCAGAGCTGAAAACACACACTTTCTGACATGATATTCCCGTCAAGAGTCTAAAGCATTTTTGATGATGACAACATTTTTGCTTTTATGCTACCACCTGACGGCTTTACTTAACACATAGCATCCAGCAGTAGCTCCTGTATAGTACCATATTTTCTGGTGTATAAGACGACTTTTTAACCCAGGAAAATCTTCTCAAAAGTCGGGGGTCGTCATCTTATACACCGGGTGTTGTCTTATAGGGCAAGTGTATCCCAAACTCTGTATTTTAACTGGAAATGCTGGGGGTCATATTATACGCCCAGTCGTCTTATACGCCGGAAAATACGGTACATCGCTAGACATCTGAGAAACATAACCGGGCAATTTCTCCCCTCTCCTGAGACAACAAGCCACTAAAAGCAATCTCTACCTCGTCCTCCAACATCAAACAGATTCCTCCCTCCGTCACTTCAGAAACTAAAAGCATCTTTCCCTTCAAGAGGCCCGATTCCCCTGAGAGCACAGTGTACCCAGCAAACCCAGCCTGCCACCAGGAAGGGCCCCTCGAAAACCAGATGCAAATTCAGATTTGGGGTAACCCCAAACAGATCTGTGACCCTCTGGGGCCAATCCCTGCGTTTTTCTTGATTAGATTTCGGTGAAATAGGGTCCAAATTTGGCTTTTTCTAGCTCAGTGAGAAAAGGCAAATAAAAAAACAAACAAAAAACCTCTTAGGAGAATAGCTTTTGTTTCTGGGAAGTTCTTTCAACTGTGTCATACACAAAACAAAAGCATTTCGCCTCTGGTCCAGGCCTGAGATGGGAATTTAGTTAGGACCGCAGAGCATGCCTCGCTAAGGAAAGGCGGTTTCCCTGACCCATACACATGGCCACGTGCAGGAACCTGAATGAACTCGTCTTATTTTCGGGCACTCTCTCTTTTCTAACTCGACGACCATGAGAAGTCTCAAGGGAGAGAGCCCCGAATCTTCCTGCTTCACAGATTCCAAACGTGAGGCTTTATTTTGCTCTCTCGTAAACATCACAAGTCTTTTTTCTCCCGCTGCTTTTCGGTTTAAAACATAAGCTTCCTTCAAAAACCTCATCGAAGAAATACAGGACTGTTATGGAGACGAGTGGGGAAAGGCGAATGTGTCAGTGAATTACAGGTCGGCGTCAAATTTCTGGAGAGTGAGAACAGTACTGGGGTGACATCAGAGAATATTCTGGTGCTTGGGAAAGATGCAAAAGAGCATTCTGGGTAAAATAGCCATGGTTGCCAACTGCCTTCTGACTCTTGAGGGAAAACTGTGTGCGGACAGGCAGGCAGGGTAAGAGTTCAAGCAAATGTGGCAAACATGTGAATATACAGTGAGATGGTGGGTAGATGGGTGTGCTCACTGTGTACTGTTCTGTCCGCTTTCTGTCGTTTTGAATCTTTCAAAATAAAAATAAAAAACTGGGAGGAATGAAGGGTCTCTTGCAGGTCAGACAGCCTGACTGGGACGGAGCAGCGGGCAGAATGTAGACCATTTAGACCAGTGGTTCTCAACCTGTGGGTCGAGACCCCTCTGGGGGTCGAACGACACTTTCACAGGGGTCGACTAAGACCATCGGAAAACACAGGTATTTACATTATAATTCATAACAGTAGCAAAATTACAGTTATGAAATATGGTTGGGGGGTCACCACAACATGAGGAACTGTATTAAAGGGTCGCGGCATTAGAAAGGTTGAGAACCTTTAGACGAGGGACACACACAGGGGGTGCAGGGCCTGCCCGCATAGCCACAGGAACACGGTGTTTTACTGACTCAATGTCAAATCTAACATCCCATTCTCCCCCGTCTCCTACCGTAAAAATACAGACATCAATTTCTTCTTAGATAAAAAGGCAACATAAAACCCAGCAAACACGCTCCTACCTGGATATAACAGGGGACTTGCTGCCGTTCATGGTGTTCGTTCTTTCCCAAGGCTTCCGTGTCGGTTCTTGAAAAATAACGGAGAGAAGTTATTCAATACCCGACACGCTCCGAGTTACTGTGAAACACGTCGTAACACACTCAATACCATTCTACGGGTGAGGGGGGTGATCTGGGTAACTAAGAGACTTCTCATGTCAAATAGGAACTGTAGTTAAAAGTCTGTAAGGATTCCGACTGGAACCGTTCCAGACCTTAAAGTGAGAAGAATGAGCAAGGATGACACGTTTCTCGAGGAGATACTTCGATGGTTCTATCTAAAATACTATTAATTCTATACACCGGCTGGGGAGACGTTTCTCTGAGAAAGACAGGATCGTCAGAATAAGACAATCTATTTTTAATTAGTGAGAAAGAAATAGTATAAAGTACTTTAAATTCAGAAAGAATGTAAGGCCCTAGCTGGGTTGGCTTAGTGGATAGAGCGTCAGATTTGAGGACTGAAAGGCTCTGGGTTTGATTCCTGGTCAAGGGCACATGCCCAGGTTGTAGGCTCGATCCCCAGTAGGGGGCATACAGGAGGTAGCTGATCAAAGATTCTCTCTCATCATTGATGTTTTTCTCTCACCCTCTCTCTTCCTCTCTGTAAAAAAATCAATAAAATATATTTTTTTTAAAAATGAGAAGCTTTATTTCCTCGATTATCACCATGTGCCCAATTGGTTCAAAGGACAACCTTCCCAATTTGAGAATGTTTGGAAATGAGACTTAATGCTGGCTAACACGCTCAATCTTTAAGAACCAATGATCAAAAACACTTCCCTTTCACCTATGAGTGTATTTTCTTTGTTTTAGTGAATAACCTCGAGTCGTTACCAATGACACAGAAATGTGTAAAATTATGATGTTTCAAAGAAAGAATCACCAGAGAAAAACATGGGGTCTCTACAGGTCTCCCAACAGCAAAAAGAAATTAACAGCTGCTTCTGGCATCACAGAGCGAGGAGGGGGGAGAAAGGTTGTGATCTCCAGGGTGAATAGGAATTCTAACACCTTAGTGACCAAGACCAAGGAGTCACCTGACCCAAGCCTGGGGCAATGGAGGGCGTGATGGGAGAGAGAGAGGACGCATAGGAAGGGTGATTGAGGGCTCGTGACTTACCGGGCGTACTGGTGGAAGAGGCCTTCGAAATGATGGGCTCTGCTTCCTCCTAAACACCCGGAAAGGCGTATTAGTACCTCCCACACTGGCCGCCGGAGTCAGTGCTTGTCCTTCCGCTCCCAATACTCCTCCTGCCATTTCCCACTTTCCCTTCACCCATCTTTTCACGTCTCCCTTCTCTTCCTTCCCGGCAGTGTGCTCCTCTGGTGCCCCCAAATCCCTCCCTCACGCGCTCACTGAGAACTGCACTGGCCAATGCTCTCCCGCCAGATGGGGAGTGGCGGCACAGAAGGCCCAATGTATTGGGGAAAAAACCATTCGATTATGTGCTCAACACCGTTCCTCAGACAGAGCAGAGCTCGCCCAGCTGAACTGGGCAGGGGAGCAGTTAATAACCAACGGCAGGCTCCCAGGGAAATATCTGAACCCTGCTGGTGTCATCTTAGTCCTTCATTTTAAATGCAAGGAAAACATCAAAACTGACACCAAACCACCACCAGCTAGTAAAAGCCTAATAAAAGAGTAACATGCTAATTGACCGTACTTTCACGACACCCACCGGCCAATCAGGAGTAAGAATGCAAATTAACCAAACAAAGCTGGTGGATTAATTTGCATACAATGGCACTGAGCAGGCAGGGGGTGGGCAGGACACTTGTGTCATCGCCATGGCGACAACACAGGTGTTGAGCCCTGCCCCCAGCCGCTCAGGGCCTCTGAGCAGCATGGGAAGGCAGAAAGGCAGCTCTAGCCAGAGCGAAGGCGGTGCTGGCAGCCAGGGAAAGGAAGGCCCATTCTGGCACAAATCTTTGTGCATCGGGCTTCTATTCTATAATAATAAAAGCCTAATAGTCAAATTGACCAAGTCACTATGATGCACACTGACCACCAGGGGGCAGATGCTCAACACAGGAGCTGCCCTTGGTGGTCAGTGTGCTCCCACAGGGGGGAGCGCCACTCAGCCAGAACCCGGGCTCACGGCTGGCAAGCACAGCAGAGGTGGCAGGAGCTAAGGCTGTCTGACTCAGCCCACTCCCACTCAGGTGATGATAAACTCAGGTAAAGAATTCAACTCTACAGACTCGAACCTGGGGCTTCCCCCACCACCCCGGTATTCAACCCATCTGACTAGGAATGTCACTAAAAATGTATAGCAGCGCTCATCACCAGCTCTTTGACTATCTGAGGACTAAAGAAAGCAGCAATCTTGAGTTCATGTGAAGTTCGCACACCCATTGTTGCCAGAATTTGCTGAATGAGCTGTGCTTGAGCCTCACACTCCCGGGTCTTCGGTGACTTACACTTTTGTCCTCTTTTTGTTCTCCTTCTATTGTTGACCCCTTTTCAGCAATTCTCCTCCTAGAAAGAAGGCAAATTGGATTTAAAAAAAAAATTATCTCTTTTAGTATAAAAACTACTCCCCCACCCCACGCCACCCCACCCTCCCCGCCCCAAAGGGAAGAACTGCATCAAGATACATTCTACCTGAGAGGACATTAAGAAAGTATTCTCAGTTCCGGGCATGTCCACACAATTGGGCACTTACCTCCTGGCCAGCAGGGCGCTCATCTCTTCCATGAGACCGCTGCCCCCCAGAGGAAGGGGTCCGTTCCCACGCCCCGTGTCCGATTTGGATGAGGCCGTGTTCATGCCAACGGCACTGCCCCCGCTTGGGAAAGAGGCATCCTCCATCTTAACGAAACACACACGCATGATCAACTCCCAGGTTAAGCAATACCGCGTTTTAACATTACATTACCTTCGACCCGGAATAACAGAGCAGCACTCACTTCCAGAAAACACCTATTCTGAAACCTCCCTGAGAACCAATGGGGGTGACCAGCACGGTCCTGATGGAGCAATAGAAGTTTCCTCAAAGTTAACGTCCCTAAAACATGGGGAACATCTGTCACTGATCCCTGTGTGTGAGACACCGAAGGGACATATTACTTCAGTTGTGAAAAATACACTCCTCAAAACACATACCCTGAATCTAGACCTGAGGAAACAGCAGACGAACTAAACTGAAGGATGAGCTACAAAATACTGGTTTTACAGCTGTCAAAATTGTCAGCATTGCCCGACCCACGTGGCTCAGCGATTGAGTGCTGACCTATGAACCAGGAAGGAGAGGTCAGGATTCAATTCCCGGTCAGGGCATATGCCCGGGTTGTGGGCTTGATCCCCAGTAGGGGGCGTGCAGGAGGCAGCTAATCAATGATTCTCTCTCATCATCGGTGTTTCTCTCTCCCCCTCCCTTCCACTCTGAAATCAATAAAAATATATATTTTTTAAAAAGTCAATAACTGCCAAAACCGGTTTGGCTCAGTGGATAGAGCGTCGGCCTGCAGACTGAAAGGTTCTAGGTCAACTGGGTTTTCAGAAGCTGTATTATTCTCGAATCTTTTCCGTAAATTTAAATGCTTCCCATGTTTTTTAAGTGAATGAAGGTATTAACCTAGGGCTCATAAGGTTAGAGCGCAAGAAAGCCAGTCCCTCAGGCACCGCGAGGGAGTGAGACATAGAAAAAAAAAAACACCCAATAATTTGGCATCGCACTTACCCGGGACACTTTTCTGAGTTTCGCTCCAGCAATGGCGGCTGCCAGTCCAGTGAGTGGGCGATTGTCTTCGGACATGGACCCCACAAAAAATCCAGACGCGGGGAGGGGAGGGGCGGGAGGCGGGGGAGGTGGGGGCACCTGGTTGGGCAGAGGGGGTGGCGGAGGGGGAGGCGGAGGCCCCGATGAGGCTGGAAGCGGAGGCGGAGGTGGGGGACCTGGGGGAGCAGGGAGCGCCCCCGGAGCCTGGGCGGGACCTGGTGGGAGCGGAGGAGGGGGCGGAGGAGCAGGTGGTCCCAAGACAATGCCTGAGAGAGAAAAAGACACAGTGAGACCCCCAGCCACCAAGCCACGGCACAGCCCCCCGTGGACAGAACGGCCTGCAGCACTGAACGGGCGGCCCAAACGCTGTCTACGTTACTAAGGAGTTCCATGTCCCATCGGGTGGAAGGCCTAGGTCAGGGTTAAGAAGACACTTGCGTCTATACCCACAGCAAGTGACTGCTGATTGGAGCAGTGGTTTTCAACCTTCCTCAGGCTACGACCCTTGCATACAGTTCCTCATGTGGTGGTGACCCCCAACCATGAAATTTTGCTACTGTGATGCATCGTGATGTAAATATCTGCATTTTCCGATGGTCTTAGGCGACCCCTGTGAAAGGGTCGTTTGACCCCCAAAGGGATGGTGACCCACAGGTTGAGAACTGCTGGATTGGCGTTTTAGTGCTTTATTAATAGAACTACGCCACCGATCGCCTGGTGAGAATTTCTTTTCTGTTTGTGGGGATTTAGTCCATAGAATAAACGCTTATAAAATTTGGAAGGGAGACAGCACGGGGGGTTGAGGGGGGAGACACTGTATATGATGCAGTGAGTACTGTTTGAAATACCAGACCCCACATAATCTGGGTGAATCTTCAGTTCAATGAACCCCACAAGAGCAAAGGCACAGATTGAGTATCGACAGCCAATGCGGCGAGCCCGGGACAGAAAGTTCAGTGGTTTCGGGCACCCACATCCTCAATTCAATTCCTCCCCATCGACTTCCAATGTGGAGCAAGAATACGGAGAATCACCGACATGAGGGAATTGGCTCGTACAAAGTCAAACCGCCCAGGGGTTATCAGACATAATTCAATGTCACGAACGTGGAAGCACAGAGGTTATTATTATTATTATTTTAGCCTAGAAGACAGGGGGTCGGAGAAAAATGTCCACCTCTCCTACCATCACCAAGAGAGCGAACAAGGTGTGGTGGTCAGAAAATGACCACAGTGAGGGCACCCCTATCCTTCAGGCTTTAAGGGGTGTTTCATGGGGAGGTGCATCTTCTGAAGCGCTGCCGTGGGCAGTACCTCAATAACTGGTCTCAGGAGAGTCCACGGGGCCGTCCCACGCCCAGGGGCTACCTCTCAGGCTGAGGCAGGGGGGCTGTCTGACCCCTCCAGCTAACGGCGCCTCTGTCTGGCATTACGGTCACCGTGACACTAAACTAGACTTTCTGACTCAAAATGCTGATGCAAATCCGAGAAGGCCGCAAGAAAAATATAGATGCAGCAGTAATGAGACTTATTGCTTTTTTATCTTAAGAACGAAGATTAAAAAAAGGGGGGGATGTGTTTCAATGCAGACTGATAACACTGTTGGTAAGCATCAACCGGTTGTCCTCTTCCTTTCTGTAATTCTTGCTAAATCCTATTTTTTTTAAAGGGGCAGGAGGTTTGCTAAACACCTTCTTACGTGCTTACAGAGCCAGGTCCTTCTCTACACAGAATAATCCATGCTTAGCCCTGGCTGGTGTTGCTCGATGGTCAGAGCATCGACCCACAGGACCGAAGGGTTGGAGGTTCGATTCCTAGTCAAGGGCACATACCCGGGTGGGGGTGCATGTGGGAGGCAACCAGTTGATGTGTCTCTCACATCAGTGTTTCTCTCTCTCTCTTCTCCCTCCCTTCCACTCTCTCTGAAAAGCAATGGGGAAAATATGAAGGATTGGGGGGGGGGGGGTAATCCATACTTATTAAATTACATTCTCCTTTCCCTTTTACCATGGCACCAAGGTCCAGGCCTGGGGTGGGCTAGGTGGAGGGATGATGTAGAAGATGCTACTCTCTCTCAGCTATCCCTTTAGCTGCTACTTCTACTTCCGGACCACGGAACTCTTTGGGGCAGACAGCAAGCCTGCCATGCTCTCCACCCTCCTGCAAAGCCAGGCCGCTCTGCGGGGGTCAGGGGAGCCCCGCCCCTGGAAGTCCAGGGGTATGGGGGACCCCAACTCAGGAAAGAAAGACTGAGACGAAGCAGGGTCCGAGCCCGGAACCGCTGCAGGGCAGACCCTAGGAGGACAGGTGGAACATCTCTCTCGGTTTCCCGGACTCGAAAAGAAGCCGAGGCAGAGCACACGGTGACTGGGTACCTCGAGGGGGACCTGCAATGCTTTCCTGGTGAAACGGAAAAGCAGCAGGTCGAGGAGGCCCTTGGCCCTGGCAAAGCCCAATCCCCCGACGATGCCAACCTCGAGTTCATATGGACACCCTCCGGCGGACCCTCCCAGCGCAACCCGCCTGCCACCAAGCCCACCCCCGGGCCCTGCGAGCCAGCGGTTCTCAACCTTCCTAAGACCGTGACCCTTGCATCCAGTTCCTCATGGGGTGGTGACCCCCAACCATGAAATTTTGCTACTGTGATGCATCGTGATGTAAATATCTGCTTTTTCCGATGGTCTTAGGCGACCCCTGTGAAAGGGCCGTTTGATCCTCAAAGGGGTCACGACCCACAGGTTGAGAACCGCTGCTGCACGCTCTGGCCTGGGCCTCGGGGTGGCCGACGATGGATGGACACCGCCCTCCCCAGCCGGCTGGGGGGTCCCAGCTGTCCCCGAAGGCGAGCGCGGGGCCTTACCCGGTGGGGCTGGCGTCTCGGCCGGCTGGGCGGCTGCCTGCAAGCCGGGCTCAGAAGCGGGGGGCTCTCCCGGCACAGAGCTTAGCGGGGTCTCCGCAGAGGCGGGCGCGGCTGCAGAGGGAGAAGGGAGAAGGCTAGGCTTGAAGGAGGGGGTGGAGGCGGCAGGGGCGCTCGGAGGAGAGGCCGGCGGCGGCGGTCCACAGTGCGACAGCGGTGCGAGGGGCGGCGGGGGCGGCCCCGAGGTAGGCGGCGGCGGGGACGCGGGGTACAGGGGGACCCCCGAGTCCGGCGGCGGGCCGGGGGGTGCGGTGGGGGACGGAGGCAGCGGAGACGGGGGCACGCA
>PVJN01029842.1:0-27007 GCA_004026805.1 Lasiurus borealis
TGGAGAGCCTTATGCTTAGTGAAATAAGCCAGTCAATGAGGGAGAAGCATCACATGATCTCACTCATTGGTGGATAATAAAGAACATTATAAACTGATGTACAAAAGGATAGATACAGAGGCAGTAAAGCTTCAAACAGACTGTGAAATTACAGCAGGAAGATTAAAGTTAGGTGAGGTAGATAAGAGATCAATCAAAGAACTTGTATGCATGCATATAAGCATAACCAATGAACATAGACACTGGGAGGGTTGGGGTGTGCCTGGGAGGGAGGGAGGGTATGGGGAGACATGTATAAAAAATTAATAAATAAAAAAAAGAACAAAAAATAAATAAAAAGTCCCTTTAACATTTCTTGTAATACTAATTTAGTGGTGCTGAACTCCTTAACCTTTTTTATTTTATTTCTGGGAAGAATTTTATCTCTAGTTCTATTCTAGACAGAACCCTCACTTGATAGAGCAATCTTGATTGTAGGTTTTTCTTTCTCATCACTTTAATATTTTTTGCCAATCTTTTCTGGATTTCAAAATTTCTTCTGAGAAATTAGCTAATAGTTTTATGGGAGTTCTAATACTACTTGCTACTTAAAGATTTTCTCTTGTATTTACACTTTAGCCTTTTAATTATGATGTATCTTATGTATCTTGGTGTGGGCCTCTTTGGATTCATCTCATTTGAAATTCTCTGTGCTTCCTATATTTGTATATCTATTTTCTTCACCATGTTAAAGTTTCTATCATTATTTGTTTTCAATCCCTTACTCTCTTCTCCTTTTATTAACCCTGTAATGCAAATGTTAGTATGCTTAATATTGTCCCAGAGGTCCCTTAAGCTGTCCTTTTTGGGGGATTTTTCTTTTTGCTCTTCTGTTGGATATTTTTCATGACCTAGTCTTTCATATTGCTGATTTGATCCTCTGCTTTATGTAATCTGCTGTTGATGCCCTCTAATTCTTAATTTGAATTGTTGTATTTTTCATTTATGATTGGTTCTTTTTAATGTTTTGCTTTTTCATTTTTGTTTTCTATCTTTCTGTTGACATTCTTTATGAATTAATCTACTCTTCCATTAAGTTTATTGACTACTCTCTGACCAGTATTTGGAACTCTGGATCTGTAGATTGCTTGTTTTCATTTTCTTAGTTCTTCTTATGAAATTTTGTCCTGTTCTTTCATCTGGGACATGTTTCTTTGTCTCTGCATTTTGGCTTAAAGTCTGTGTTTCTATGTGTTAGATAGAGCTGCTATGTCTCCTGGTGTTAGAAGGTGGCCTTATGTAGTAGGTACTAGTAGGGTGTAGTTGTAAGTCTTCCTGGTCACCTGAGCTAAATGCACTAGGAGTGTCCCTTGTGTAGGTTATTTGTGTCTGCCTGTTGTAGTTGAGCCATGATTGCTGTTGCCACATCAGAAGATAGGACTGACCCTCAAATTGACTGGCTGTAAAGGCCTGCCTGCTATGACTATAGCAGCTAGTGAGCTTCTGAGTAAGGGCTGATCCCACAGAGTGATTGTCATTTTAAAAGTGCTATACTGTCAACAGAGTCTGCCCTTGTTTGTGGAGCTGGTTGGGTGGTTATCTGTGTTGTCTGAAGCTCACCACCAGGTGTTAATGGTTCTGGAGACTTTTAGGAAGGGCTACAGTGTAGTTCAAGGTTAGCCACAACTTGTGTCTAGCCAGAGACCATCCTGTAGGAGCTACAAAATGATCTACGGTTGGTTGCCACTTTCGCTGACTTTAGAGGTGCTTGAGATAGGCTATTCGGCAATCAGAGGCTGGGTGCTATTACTGTTGGGTATGGGATTTTTAGTGGGCACTATGATGTAAGCTGAGGCAAACTGCCACCTGTGCTGGTTTTGTGGCTATCTAGTGGAAGCTATATTCTAAGCTAAGATTGGCTGCTACTTATACTGTAGTTGAGAGCTTCCTAATGGGAGTTGTATTGCAAGTTAAGACTGATTTCCACTTCTGCCAGACTTGGGGAATCTTAGCAAGAAATACAAGGCACACCATGGCTAGCTGCGGTTTGTTTGGGGTCTGTGGATCTTAGAAAAAATTTAGAAAAGTCTGTAGCATGACCCAAGGCAAACCTGCTTGTGTAGAGAGGCCACTGGAAGAGGTTGGGAATCATCAGGGTAGGTCTAACAGTGTTACAAGGCTAATGAAGAGCTAAGATTTAGTGCCCACTTGCCAGATGGGTAAGAGGAGGGCTCAATAAAGAAATGGTTATTTTTCTTTGGTCTGTGTGGCACAGTTGGTTCAATCATTGTCCTGTGTACCAAATGATCATGGGTTTGATTCCTGGTCAGGGCACATACCCAGGATGCTAGTTCCATCACTGGATGGCTTGCATATGGGAGGCAATCAATTAATGTTTCCCTCACATTGAAAAGTATTCTCTCTCTCTCTCTCTCTCTCTCTCTCTCTCTCTCTCTCTCTCTCTCTCTCTCTCATGAAAAATATATCATTAGGTAAGGATTAAAAAAAATTAAAGAAGAAGAAACGGTCTTTCATGCCAGCATTTCTCTCCCCAGAGAGAGCTGTCTATCTAATCCTCACCCTAAAGTTAGTTAATTTAGTTATTCTCTGTATGTCTCTGTTGCTTTTTGAGTTGATGCCTCTGCATTAGAGCTTGGAGTTTGTGAGTAATTCAGTCTGTTTGTGGCCCTTTAATACAGCCTGCTTTTTCACTTGGCCACAATCCCAGCTGGTTTTCATAGCCAGATATTAAGGGGACTCCTTTTCCAGGCACTGGATCCCTGGGTTGGGAGTCTAGGGAGGGGCTGGGATCCCTTGCTTCCTCAGAGTACACATTTGTAGTTGAGATACCCATTTTGATTCTTAATCATCAAACCATGAATGTATAAGCTTCTAATTCTACATTGAACCTTTTCTACTTGTTTCAACATAGATTCTTCTTTACATTCTTATTCAGAGGACTTCTGTTCAGCTTGTTTTCGGGTGGTTCCTAATGATGGTTGTTATATAATTTGGTTGTAATTTTGATGTGGTCATGGGAGAAAACAAGAATGGCATTTACACACTTCATCATTTTGACCAGTCATCAAAATATATTTAAAAGGAAACAAATTTGCCATATAAAAGGCCAAAAGGAAAGATTAATTTTCATTTTGAAAAAATGTGTTTTTGAAAACTTCAAAAGTAAAAGTTGATTCCTAATGCTCTAGATTCTGATTTTATTGCTATTTTCCATTTTTATTTGTGCTCTGCTATCCATGATGAAAATAGCAATTTTTATTTATAAAGTTAAAGTGATGTCTTGACACTGCTAATGAGCATTGATATGGCTAGTTTGTAAAGCAAGTTGGAAGTATATGAAGGACCTTAAAAATGTTAACTCTCGTTGACCCAGCAATTCTAATTCTGATACTAAGTTCTAAGAAATAATCCTAAATATGCAAAATTATTTATGTACAGAAGTTTATTGTAGCTTTAAAAACTTAAGAAGTAACAAAAATGGTCAACAATAGAATGATTAAGAAAACTGTGATGCATAGACTTGATACAATTGTTATTAGTCAAGAAATATTATGGATTTAAATACCAAGATTTAGCTTGGAAATTTTTATGATGTTTTGATATTTTTATATATTGCAAAATTATTAACACAATAAGTCTAGTAATATGACACCATGCATTTACATTTTTTTCTTGTGATGAGAATTTTTAAGCAACTTTCAAAAGTCAATATGTTATTAACAGTCACCATGATGTGCATTATATTCCAATGACTTCTTTATTTATAACTAGAAGTTTATATTTTTACTCCTATCAGCCATTTTCCTCTCCCCTCTCACTACTGGCTAAATAATATTTCATTGTGTGTGTCTGGGCTCACACATATGTGTGTGTCTATGTATAAGTTATATTTTAACTTTTTTAAAAGATGACATACTGTTTTCCATAGTGGCTGCAGAAGTTTTCATTCCCAAAATAGTACTCAAGGGTTCCATATTTGCACATTTTTGTCAACACTTATTTTTTTGTCTTTTGATAATAGCCATTCTAACAGGTAGGTGCAGGCTATTCTAACATTATGGTTTTGATTTGTATTTCCATGATGCTTAGTGATGTTAAGCATATTTTCATTTGCTTCTTGTCTATCTGTATGTTTTCTTTTGGAAAATGTCTATACAAATCCTCTTCTCAATTTTTATCAAACTGTTTATTTAGCTATTAAGTTGTATGAGTTACTTTTTATATTTTGAATATGAATTCCTTCTCAGATATGATATTTTCAAATATTTTTCCATTCACTAAGTGATATTTCATTTTGTTATTGCGTTCCTTTGCTGTGCTATACTAGTTCAAAATGGTCCCATTTGTTTTTGCTTTTGCTGCCTTCGTTTTGGTATCAAATCTAACTACTTGTCCTCAAGACCAATGTCAAGGACCTAATTGCCTATATTTTCTTCCAAGAGATTTATGGTTTTGAATCTTACATTCTAGTCTTTATCCATTTGGAGTTAATTTTTGTGTATGGTGTAAAATAATGAGCAAGTTTCATTCATTTATATATGTCAGTTCATTTTTACCAGCAAATTTATTAAGAGAACTGTTCTTTCCTTTTGTATATACTTGACTCCTATGTTATAAATTAATTTACAATATTGGTATGGGTTCATTTTTTACTTTATCCTTTTCCATAAATCTGTGTGTTTTTATGGCAATACCCTACTGTTTTGATTGCTATCTACATATACAAAGAGGTAATATGCTAGTTGGTCCTAATGGTGACCTAGTCACGACTGGTCAACAGGCAGGAGCTGGTGGGTGGGGATGGGGTGGGGACTTCTGCCCCCAGCACAGGTGCATGCAGGCCTGCCCAGTGCCAACATCACGCTGACTCAGAAAGCGGAGGTCACTCTCGATGAAAGCACACACAGACAGGAGCTGCTGGGCACGGACAGGTGCGGGGACTTGCACCACTGGGGCATGAGGCTGCCGCCAGGGTTGGCCCCCTACCAGAAGCACGCACAGGCCTGTGGCACTGCCCAGAGTGGAGGGGGGGGCATCAGGATGGGGATGGAGTCTCCATGGAGAGCTCTCAGCACTCTTGCACCAGGGTCTGAAGGCACAGAGAGGAAGGGAGAGTATATAGGCAGTTAGGTGGTTTAGGCCAGAAGGGGAGAGCAGGTAGGCAGTTAGGGATCAGGCCAGGAGAGAAGAGCAGATAGGAAGTTAGGGGGATGAGTCAAGGAGGGGAGAGAAGTTAGGGAGATCAGGTAGCCAGGGAGAGTAGGGCAGCTAGGGGGATCAGGCTGGGAGGGGAGAGCAGTTAGGACCATCAGGTCAGCAGGGGAGCAGTTAGGGGCATCAGGCAGGTAGGCAGGTGAGTGCTTAGGAGCCAATGGTTCTGGATTGTGATCTCAGATTGGAGAAAGTGCAGGCAAGGTTGAGGTACACCCCACTCCCATGCACAAATTTTGTGCACCTGGCCACTAGTTGCTTTATATATAATTTTAATTAGGGATGTGATGCTTCCAGCTTTATTATAAAATGCCTTTGATCATCTTGGTCTTTTGTGATTCTATACAAATTTTAAGGTTGTTTGTTCTATTTCTGTAAAAAAATCTATTGGTATTTTGATAGGGATTGCAGTGAAACTGTACATTCCTTTTGGATACTATTGACACTAAAACAATATTAACTCTTCCCATTGATAAGCATAGCATATCTTTCCAATGTGGTTGTTTTTTTCTTTCATCAATGTCTAATAGTTTTCAGTGAATAGATCTTTCACATCTTGGGTTAGTTTATTCCCAGGTATTTTATTATGTTCAATGCCATTTTAAATGGTATTGTTTTCTTAACTTCTCTTTCTTATAAGTTTATTTTTTTTTAGTATATAGAAACATAACAGGTTTTTGTGTATTAATATCTGTATTCTAAAATTTAGTTCTAAAATTTTTTTTAAAATATATTTTATTGACTTTTCACAGAGAGGAAGGGAGAGAGATAGCAAGTCAGAAACGTCGATGAGAGATAGACATCGATCAGCCGCCTCCTGCATGCCCCACAGTGGAGATGTGCCCATAAGCAAGGTACATGCCCCCGACCGGAATCGAACCTGGGACCTTTCAGTCCGCAAGCTGATGCTCTATCCACTGAGCCAAACCAGTCTCAGCTAGTTCTAAAATTTTTGGGGTGGAGTTTTTAGCATTTTGAATATATAATTCCATGTCATTTGCAAATGCTCACTGTTTTACTTCTTCCTTTCCAATGCGAATGTTTTTATTTCATTTCCCTGCCTAGAGTTGGCTGGGACTTCCAATTCTATTTATAATAATACTGGAGGCCATTGCACAATATTAATGCAAAAATAGGCCTTCCTTCCCCTGAATTCACTCCCAGCTGCCCAGAAGCCAGCATGTCCCGGCTCCCTACCTGCGTTGGAGCTAGCAAGAACTCACTTCTGTCTGGAGCAGGAGCACCACTCCTATAGCTCCCTCCACTAACCCCCTTCCCCTCATAGCCACTCCCTGCTGCTCTGCACCTGCGTATGCAAATTAATCTTCCTCTTTGTTAGGTTAATTTGCATACTCACTCTGATTGGCTGTGAGCATAGTGGAGTGATGGTTAATTTGCATGTTTCTCTTTTATTAGGTAAGAAAAGCGTAATATGCATATTGACCAAATGACTGAAGAGCGCAATGACCCTCTGAATGACCAAGCTATGATATACACTGGTGCCAGGCAGATGTGATACCCTTGATTGGGGGAGCCCTGTGATCACCCCACAGAAGGAGGCCCAGGCTACCTCTGTGGGGTGATTGATGTCTGGGAGCTCCATTATTGATCACCCCAAACAGGGAGGCCCAGGCCATCATCTGGTGGGGTGATCAATTGGGGGAGCTCCATGATTTCCCCAAAGAGGGAAGCTCAGGCTACCCAGTTGGCAGTTCTGTAAAGGGTGGGCAGGGCCTCCCTCTGCAGAGCTATAGATCACAGAACCCTGCAATTGATTGCCCCACAGAGGGAGGCCCAGACTGCCGACCAGTGAGGCTGTGGAGGGTGTGCAGGACCGGTCAGCAATTGTCCTGCAGAGGGAGGCCCAGGCCAGCAAAGCTCGTGCACTCCAAGCCTGTCACCCACAGAGGGAGGTGACCAGTGGCAGGGGAGAGGGAAACAGTGCTTCACAGATGGCAAGCAGTGGCAGTGGCAGGGGGCTGGACCAGCTCCCGGCAGCTGGCAGCCGGGGAAAGGAAAGCCCAGACAGGCCCTGATCTCCGGCTAGGCCTAGGGGCCCTATCTGAGGGATTCCAGATTGCAAGAGGGTATACTCCAGGCTGAGGGACACCCCTCACCCCATGCATGAATTTTGTGCACCAGACCTCTAGTATTGAATAAAAGTGGCAAGAGTGGTATACTTTTTTGTTTCTAAACTTAGATAAAATGTTTCAGCTTTTAACTATTGCATATGATGTTAGCTAAGTGTTTGTTATATATGGCTTTCATTATGTTGGGTAAGTTTCCTCTGTACTCTTTATTGAGAATATTTATCACAAATGGATATAAAATTCTGTCCAATGCTTTTTCTGCATCTACTGTGATAATGATGATTTGTATCCCTTATTTTGTTAATGTGTTATGCCACAGTGACTGATTTGTTGCTGCTGAACCATCCTTGCATCCCTGGAGTAAATCCCAGTTGTTCATGGTATATGACCTTTTTAATGTATTATTTAATTTAGTTTGCTAATATTGCATTGAGAATTTTTGCATTTATGTTCATCAGGGATATTGGCCTATAATTTTATTTTCTTGTGGTGTTCTTGTTTCATTTTGCTACCCAGGTAATTCTTGCCTTATAAATGACTTTGGAATTGTTATCACATCTTTTATTTTTGAAACATTTGAGAAGAATTGATATCAATTCATCAGGAAACCATATGGTCCTGGATTATCTGTTTTTGGGGAAGGTTTTAATTTTTGATTCAGTGTCCATACTAGTAATTTTTCTGTTCAGAATTTTTGTTCCTTCAATCTTGATAGATTATATGTTTCTAGTAATTTTGTCATTTTTCCTAATTGTTAATTTGTTGATAATTGTTTCTATTTCTGTGTTATTTTCTGACTAGAGGCCCGATGCATGAAAGTGTGCAAGAGGAGGCCTTCCTTCCCCTGGCTGCTAGCACTGACTTCCCTCTAGCACCCAAGACCTGGATTTCCCTCACAGCTCCAGCTTCATCCAAAAGGATGTCTGGTCTAATTAGCATATTATGCTTTTATTACTATAGAATTATTATAGGTTTTATTTATTGGAGTTTTCTTTTTCTATTTCTTGGTGAGTCTAACTAAATTTTTCTAACTTCTATATCTTTTAAAAATGTCAGCTCTTCCTTTTATTGTCATTTAGCCTATTATTTATTACAACTTTGATTTTTATTTCCTTCTGTGTACTAACTTTGGGATTCTTTATGTCTTCTTTTTCTAGTTCCTTAGGTGATGAAAAAAATATCTAATAACCTAATTTATTTTTTGATGTAGGCATTTATTTCTGTGAACTTCCTTTTTAGAACTGCTTTTGCCAGATCCCACAAATGGTATGTTCTACTTCCATTTTTAATGTTTAAAGACATCTGTATTTCCTTTTTGAATTTTTTTGAACAATTGGTAGCTCAGTAACATGTTGTTTAATCTCCACAAATTCCTGAATTTTCCACCTTTCTTATTGAATTATAAATTTCATACAATTGTGTTTATAAAAATGTTTGATATAATTAAAATTTTCTTAAATTTACTAAGGCTTGTTTTGTGACCTAATATATAATCTCTCCTAGAAAATTTTCATGTGCACTTGAGGAAAATCTGTAATCTGTTGCTTTTGAGCGAAGTGTTCTGTATATATCTGTTAGATTCATTTGAATATAAGGTAATATTAAGGCAAATTGATTTTTGTTCACATGATATATCCATTGATAAAAATGGAGTATTATAGTCTCCTATTATACTTGTATGCTATGTCTCTCTTTAGGCTCATCAATATTTGCTTTATATAATTAGGTGCTCCCATGTTATATACATAAATATTTACAATGTTAAATCCTCTTGTTGAATTGACCACTTTATGAGTATGCAATTATCTTCTTTGTCTCTTATTACAGTTCTATGTTTTAAAAGTCTATTTTGTCTGATGTAAGTAAGTATAGTTACCCCAGTTTTTTGGTTTTATTGTATATGTAATATTTTTTCCCCAAACCTTCACCTTCATTCTCTGTGTGTCCTTACAATTTAAATGAGCATTTTTAGGCAATTTTTCTTTTCCAGTGAAGCCACATTTTGTCTTTTGATTAAATAATTTACTTCATTTACATTTAAAGTAATTATTATCTTTGTACTTATTGCTATGTTGTTCATTGTTTTCTGATTGTTGTTTTTCTTTTTGTATGTTACTCAGTTTCTTTTTCTCTTACTCTTTTAATAGTATTCTTAGATTCTTTTCTCTTTATTTCTTATACCAGAGACCCAATGCACAAAATTCGTGCAAGAATAGGCCTTCCTTCCCTTGGTTGCCAGCACCATATTCCTTCTGGCTTCTCTCCAGCCTCCAGCAGGCACTTGGGACCTGGGCTATCCTCGCAGCCCCAGCTCCATTCAGAAGGTTATCAAGAAGGATGTCTGGAAGGATATCCAGTCTAATTGGCATATTATGCTTTCATTATTATAGATACTTATTATAGATTTTTGCTTTGGTTACCATAAACATTAGTTATATCAACTTATAATAGTTTATTTATAAGTTGATAACAACTTAAGTTTGAATGTATTCTAAAGCTCTACATTTTTACTCTTCCTCAATGTTTTGTTTTGAACATATTTTATTGATTTTTTCTCTTTTTTATAGAGAGAAAAGGAGAGGAGAGTTAAAAACATCGATGAGAGAGAAATATCAATCAGGTGCCTCCTGCAGAGCCCTCACTGTGGATGTGCCCCCAACCAAGGTACATGACCTTGACCAGAATCGAACCTGGGACTCTTGAGTTCTCAGGCCAAAACTCTATCCACTGAGCCAAACCGGTTAGGGCTCAATGTTTTCTTTTTAATGTTATATTTTACATATTTTTATTTTGACTATACCTTAACTAATTATTCTATAGTTATTTGTACTACTTTTGTCTTTTAAACTTTATATTAGCTTTAGCATTAATCCAATACCTTTACTATATGTTTACCTTCATCAGTTATGTTTATAATTTCATAGGCATTTTTGTTGCTCATTGGTAGCTTTACTTTTCATGTTAAAGAAGTCCCTTTATTTTATTTTTTATTTTTTTTAAATATATTTTATTGATTTTTTACAGAGAGGAAGGGAGAGGGATAGAGAGCTAGAAACATCAATGAGAGAGAAACATCGATCAGCTGCCTCCTGCACGCCTCCCACTGGGGATGTGCCCGCAACCAAGGTACATGCCCTTAACCGGAATCAAACCTGGGACCTTTCAGTGCACAGGCCGATGCTCTGTCCACTGAGCCAAACCGGTTTTGGCAAAGAAGTCCCTTTAATATTTCTTGGAAGGCTAGCTTAGTGCTGATGAACTCTTTAATTCTTGTCAGGAAAACTCAGGTCTTCTTCAATTCTAAATGACAACTTTGATAGTTAGATAAGTCTTGGTTGAATTTTTTCTCTTTTTGTACATAAAATATATTGTGACAATCCTTCTGGTTTGCAAGTTTCTGTTGAAATATCTGCCTATCATTTTATGATGGTTCTCTTTTATATAACAGTTGTTTTTTCTTGCTGCTTTTTAAGATTATCTTCTTATCTTTAAGCTTTGATTTCATCAAATATAGTGGTTCTTGGTGTGGATCTCTTTGGGAGTTTTTAAAATGTTTTGTTGATTTTTTTTTTTTTTACAGAGAGGAAAGGAGAGGAATAGAGAGTTAGAAACATTGATGAGAGAGAAACATTGATCAACTGCCTCCTGCAGACGCCCAACTGGGGATGTGCCCACAACTAAGGTATATGCCCTTGACTAGAATTGAACCTGGGACTCTTGAGTCCACAGGCCAAGGCTCTATCCACTGAGCCAAACCAGTTTCGGCTGGGGAATTTTTTTAGAACTCTCTAGGCTTCCTAGATTTGGATGTCTATTTTCTTCCCTAGCTTAAGAAAGTTTTTATCCATTATTTCTTCCTTTCTCTCCTCTTTCTAGGACCTCTGTAATATAAATGTTGGTCTGCTTGATTTTGTCCCATAAATATTTTACTCTATTTTCATTTTTTTTTAGTTTTCTTTTCCCTGCTCTGATTTCCATTATCCTATCATCATGTTCACTAATTATTTCTTCCTCATCTAGTCTACTCTTGAATCCTTCTAATGCGTATTTAATTCAGTTATTGTATTCTTCAGCTCTTTGACTTCTATTTGGTATTTTCAAATATTTTTTAAATCTTGTTTATCACTGTGTTCATCCATTCTCCTGAGTTTAATAAGTATCATTATGAATATTATTTTGAACTATTTACTTGGGAAATCACTTATTTCCATTTCATTAAGGATTTTTTAATGAAATTTTATTCTTTTGTTTGTAACATATTCATTTGTTTCTTTATTCTTTTTGACTCTCCATGTTGGTTTTATGAGTTAGATAAGACATCTACCTCTCCCAGTAATGAAGGAGGAGAGGGTTAATGATGAGATTTATTCCCTACTTATTGGGAAACTTAAACTTTTGTGATTGTCCAGCCAGTGAATTTTATTTTTAATGGCTCTACTAGTTGAGAGTATGCCAAGACTATCAGAGTCCTAAAGAGGGGATCTCAGTCAGAATCAAGCTGATTGAAAGCCAAACTTACAGGCAGTAGCTTTTTGATATGAAAATATATACAGTCCTGTGTTACAGCAAGCATAAGTCCTGTTGGCCACCAGAGCCAGATGAGCTAGGTGGCATTCACAAAACTTCAGGTGCCAAAGGAGAATAGGTGCTTTTTTCTGGGAGGTACCAGCAATTTGGAGCTAAGCAGGAGAGCACAAAATTGGTGCCTTTCAGCTTCTGTCCCGAAAGAGTACCCCAGAAGGCCCTAGATGTGCATACTCCCCAGGACAGTGCATTAAGAGGAACAAATATACCTCTTTTATACAAATACTGGGCACTACTCATTTGGTTGCCCCTGTGCAGGTTATTGGGTAAAGTGAGTCCACATGTTCAAGCCCTTTAAAATCTGTTCTCAGTTTGCTATAACCTTCTGGGTCTCATGGACATGAGCCCCATTGGTTTTCATGGCTAGCTGTTTGGGAGCTCATTGCTGAAATGCAGGTCTTAACAGTTGTGAGGCCTTTGCTCCTCAAGGAGAAGCCCCCGGCTTTAGTTCCCTCTCCGCTGGTGTAGAAAGACTGTCACAAGAGTGTAGGTTATAATGAGACTGCCTCAGCCTCCCCTGCTATTTCCATGTGGATTTTTTCTCACTTTCCTAATGTGTAGGAGTCATTTAACTAGTTATTAGAAATTTTTCAGAGGAAAGTATGCCATATGTAGCTGTAGGTTTTTGTTCATGGGAGGAAGTGAGTTCAGGGTCTTCCTATATCACCATCTTGAACCAGAACACTATTAATAAAGATATGTTTTTAATTTACAAAGTATTTTTTAAAAATGTCTTTTATACACATATTGTTTGTTATATAGGCAATTAGTAAAATAATTATCTTTATATATAAAACCTAATGATAAAATAATATTTCCATTAAAGTCATTGGGACCTCACAGCTAATCTATGAAGTCTCTAAACACTAGGGACATTAAATCCAGAGAGATCATTAGTATAACAGGTATGTGTCCCTTTACAAACAGTCTCCATCACTGATTATACTCTCATTGACATTTTGTCTTCAGTTGTCTGTCTGTTAAAAGCCCTGGTTCTTGCCAGATGATCTTTGTATTGGCCTGTTGTGAATAACACCTTGTCTAACTAATTCTCACTCTTCTGTGAGAAACATGAACACATTGGAAAACTGTCATGTAGTTATTCTAGGGATTCAAATAATACCTAAATATTCTAGATCCTTTCAATATTATATCCGAATAGAAATTAATGTACTTTTATCAATAGTCATTTTGGCTTTTTGGCATATTAAGATTTCTAATCTTAATGCAATCTCACAAAAATGATTATGTATCTGGCCTACCTAGATTTTTTTCTTTCTTTTGGCTTTATAACTTGAATGAATATTCATATTTTTTCAGCCAAACAGAATACTTTTTAGAGTGATTGAGGAGACTTAATAATTATTTGGGGACAAAAAAAATATATACTGGAATGTCCCAGGTAAACATATGGTCATCTTAGTTATAATGGTCAATATGACTATCCTTATAGAAATATGTTAGCATTGTGATTTATATTGATTAATCTATAATGAAAATAGTACCTTAAAGACCAATCATTTTCTAAGCATATATATGTTAAGAAATTTCCCTGAGGTGGAAAATGGAGAAGGAGGCTGACAACTCCATCATTACATCAAGAGTTTATTAAGGGAACTTACATATGAGGCACATCTTGGGCAGGAGCAAGATGATATGGTTGTTCTCCATGTTATGTGGCAGGCCCTAAAGAGTTTATAGGATGGGGCAGGATAGATAGAAGTACTGGGGTGTGACCCACCCAAGATAAGGGTAAAATGGCTTATGTACTTGCCCAAGGAAGAGCAAAGATGTGTTCTAAGAATTGGCATATCTAGGGCATAGAAGAAGGCTTGGAGAGACACTAAGGAGATTTAGAAGCAATCTCTGTTCTGAAGCAGATCTAGCTGCATCTAGCATAGAGGTCTAGCAGTGGTCATGTCATAAAAGAGTCCCTTCTTCACAATCTTATATAATTATTTACTTTTTATGATGATGATGATGATGATGATGATGATGATGATGATGATGATGGATTCTGTGAGATATTCTATGACAGTATATCAAATTCTACTTATAAGCTAGTAAAATAATTCAAACTTTCAGAATAATAGAAAATATCTTAGAGCTTATTTAGCATGCATTTTTAGTTTTGAGATACAAATATTAGGATTAGAAAGGCAAATAAATTGCCCAATGCTATGCAGTTGATTAATTGCAGAGCCAGATATATACCTCAGGTGTCCTAGTTCTCAAAAACACACCAAAAATTTTAGCACACTACTTCAATTCCTTTATATATGCTTTATTTCCTTTAAAAATTATATTTAAGCTATGGTGGTGTTGTACATTGGTTAGAGTGTCATCTGTGCACAGAAGGGACTTGGGTTTGATTCCCAGGCACATATCTAGGTTGCAGGATGGATCCCAAATCAGGGCACATATGGGAGGCACTGATCTTTATTTCTCTCTCACATCAATGTCTCTGTCTCTCTCCTCCCCCTCCCTCACCCCATCTTCTCCTCTATCTAGAGTCAATGAAAAAAATATATATATTCTCTGGTAGGATTTTTTAAAGTTATATTTAAGACAACTACAGCATAGAATCCAGGTGCTTGTAGCATATCAACATTCCCTTTGAGAACCACTAGAAAAGTTACACAAAGCACACACACACAAAAAATCTGATAAAGGCATAAGAGAGCTTCTAGAGCAGTGGTTCTCAACCTGTAGGTCGCGACCCACAGGTTGAAAACCGCTAGCAAGGTCACCTAAGACCATAGGAAAACACAGATATTTACATTATGATTCATCACAGTAGCAAAATTACAGTTATGAAGTAGCAACAAAAATAATTTTATAGTTGGGGTCACCACAACATGAGGAACTGTATTAAAGGGTCACAGCATTAGAAAGGTTGAGAACCACTGTTCTAGAGCAACATGGACAAGAGAGGAGAAGAATAGCTAGGGCAGAAAGGGGAAACTGAAACAAAAGTTATCTTCTGTAGTCATTGTGCTTTCTTGTAGGCATAGAATGAAAACTTGAGGATCCAGGTTTTCCATAGATAGTGAATCACTGATGTGTCATAGAAACTAGTAATATTTATGAGACAAAACTGGAAATTTGAGGGCTTAAAATCACAATGAGAAGGAAGGGTAAATAAGTGGGTACACAGCTGATTTTCCCCTTAAGGTATTTTCTGAGTTGAGTTCTGAAGCTACAAGGAACAGAAGCATATGAAACTAAACAGAACACCTCTAAAAAAAAAAAAGAGGAATTTTTTACAGCCTCACTCTACCACAAAAAGAGTGTTGAGTAAAAAGGGAGATCCTGGTGAACATACCAGTTCTTAAAATGAAAACCTGGGAGATCTGTAACTAAGAACAAGGGTGAATTTGACAGAGTCTGAGCTTTACTGCACTGCTCTGTGTTTGCTCAGCTCAATACATGATTGGATTTAAGTGATAAGCCTCTGCTCTGTTGGCAGAGTACAAGAAAGAATGACCTTCTCTAAGGAAAATAATGTCAGCTGGAGTGCCTATCATGTTCTTACATATAGACAATGCCTACCATTCAGTAAAAAGTAATTAGTGATGTCAAAAGAAAAGAACATATAACTCCCCCCATCTCAATAAACATTAAAAAAAGGTCAAGATAAGCAGATGATGCAAATATATTTATTAGCAAAAATCAAAATAAAATAATTAACAATATGTTAAAAATCCTATATAATAAAACCCTAATATGCAAATTGACCAAACAGTAGAATGCCTGGTCACTATGATGTGCACTGACCACCAGGGGGCAGATGCTCAATGCAGGAGCTGCCCCCTGGTGGTCAGTGCATTCCCACACGGGGAGCACCACTCTGCTAAAAACCGGGCTCATGGCTGGTAAGCACAGAAGCGGTGGCAGGAGCCTCTCCCACCTCCATAGCCAACAGACATTCCCTGAGGAGTCCCAGATTGCAAGAGGGCACAGGCTGGGCTGAGGGGAACTCTCCTGCCAGTGCATGAATGCTGTGCACCAGGCCTTTAGTACAGTATGAGATGGATCAAATAAAAGGAAATGAAGAATTTGACATGGAAATTAGAACTATGAAATAGAATCAAATGGAAGTTCTGGAATTGAAACCATAACTGAAAGTAAGTACTTAATAGATTTGTCTAATAGCAGATAAAACACAGTAGAAGTTGAGATTAGTGACTTGGTACACAGAGAAATAGAAAATATCTAACACAAAGCAGTGGGAGAAATAAAATACCTTAAGAGAGATATGGGGATACATGAAAAAAATTCTATCTAATAAAAGACATACATGCAAATTGAACATACCTCTGCTACTCCCACAAGCTATGACCATCAGTCAATCAGGAGCGAATTAACCCAACAAATATAGCAGTGGCCATGGAGCTGGAACCAGCAGAAGGCTTGGGTTGCCCCCAGCGATGGAGGAAGCCAAGCTTCCCACTTGCCCTGGCCTCCACTCAAGGCTAAAAAGTTTCAATTATAGAAGATAAATAAATCCCAACAAAAATGGTGACAGCCATGGAGCTGGAGAGAGCAGGAGGCTTGGGTTGCCCCAGGCAATAAAGGAAGCCAAGCTTCTCACTTGCCCTGGCTTCCACTCAGGGCTGCAAAGTTTCAATTATAGAAGATAAATAAATCCCAGATACCAGGGCCTCCACTTGGGTCACCAGGGGGCATGGCCAGCCTACAAACCACCACAGGCCCTTCACCCAGGCTGCCCCACACCACAAGGGAACCCACACCCTCATCTTGGATACTCTTCAGGGCATACCAGCTGGACTCCACCCATACACCAGGCCTCTAGCCTATCTACTAAAAGAATGATATGAAAATTGACCATTATTCCAACATACAAGATGCCTGCCCCCATATGGTCAAAGATAGCTGCCCCCATGTGGACACAAGAGGGCCACCGCAGGATGGCCAGCAGAAGAGGGCAGTTGTGAGGGACCAGGCCTGTAGAGCAGAGAAGTTGGGGGTGACTGGGCCTGCAGAGGAGGGCAGTTAGAGGTTCCCAGGCCTTCAGGGGAGGGTAGTTAGGGGTGACCAGGTTTGCAGGGGAAGCAGTTAGGGGCAATCAGGCTGGCAGGGGAGAGCAGTTAGGGGAAATCAAGCTGGCAGGGGAGCAGTTAGGCATTAATCAGGCTGGTAGAGGAGTGATTATGGGGTGATCAGGATGGCAGGCAGAAGCAGTTAGGGCCAATCAGGATGCAGGCAGGCAAGTAGTTGGGAGCCAGCAGTCCAGGATTGTGAGAGGTATGTCCCAGATTGGAGAGGGTGCAGGCTGGGCTGAGGGACACACACCCCTGTGCATGAATTTTGTGCACTAGTCCTCGAGTGTATATTATAAATTAGAGCCCAAATAGGGTGAGAGAATGAGGCATAAATAGTATTAGGGAAAGATATTTTTAATTATTTTAAAATAATTTGTTAATCACAATTAACATCAATCAATATACATGTAAGAAATGGCAAGTAGATTAAGCTAACAATTCTGGAATGCTAAACAATATTATAACATCATAGGCCAAAACCTCCTCTCTGAAGTCCCTTGTTTTTCATGTGAGAACTTTTTCATCAGCCTACCTCTGCCTAAGTGACAGCTTTGGTGATTCATGTTCATTACTACCTAACTCTGGACCTACCCACATAAAAAATATATCCAGTGGTCTGATTTTAGAGTGGAAACAATCTCTCTTTCCTCTCAGGCTACTTAAAATCTTCACTATCAAACTCACATATGTGAGTTAAAGCATTTTTCCTGAAGGCTCTGTTTAGAAAGCCACAACAATAATAGTCTTTTTGCATCCAGCGGACATCTTAATTCATTTGCTGAGCACATTCTTTTATGTGTCTAGACTCATTCTCCACCCTATCACTTTGTTCTGTGTTCTAGGATATCTCTGGTTGCAGCAACAGGTTCATACACAGAAGTTTCCACCCTATGCTGTTAACTATAAGCAACAATGCTCATTTCCCACAATGCTTCACATGTAACCTGCTTTACACTAGGCCCATGCTTTATACATTTTATTCTATGTATTCTAGCCATATCGACCTGCCAAAACCCATTATACTTCAAGAAATTATCTCAGTTACTACCTTTTTCATGCAGTGCTTTCTTATATTTAAATGGAAATTTCCTCTTCTACATTCTTTTGAGAAGAAGTATGATGAGTCAAAAATATGATTTCTGGAAGCCCATAAATTTTAACTTGAGCCTGGCCAGGGTGACTCAGTGGTTGAATGTCGACCTATGAACCAGAAGGTCACTGTTCAATTACCAGTCAGGGCATATGCCTGATTTGTGGGCTTGATCCTCAGTAGAGGGTGTGCAGGACGCAGCCGATCAATGATTCTCCCTCCTCATTAATGTTTCTATCTCTCGCTCCTTCTCCCTTCCTCTCTGAAATCAATAAAATATATTTTAAAAAATTTAACTTGAACCACTGACAAATTGTATGACTGTGTTAAGTGCCATGACAGCCAAAACACAGGGCACTGAGAAAAGGTTCCCAACATATCCTTGAGGGGACATAGAGGTCAAGGAAGGTTTCCTGGAGGAAGTGACATTTAAACTAATAATTACAGACCAAATGAGGCAGTCAAAGAAGGAAGAGATGGAGGAGATATTTATCCATAAGTTGATTCCCCTAGTGGATGCTTAAGATATGATTACTAGCCCTAACCAGTTTGGTTCAGTGGATAGAGCATAGGCCTATGGGCCGAAGGGTCCAGGGTTTGATTCCAGTCAAGGACATATGCCTGGGTTGTGGACTCAATCTCCAGTGGGGGCCAGGCAGGGGGCAGTTAATTCTCTTTCATCATTGATGTTTCTGTCTCTTTCTCTCTCTCCCTTCCTCGCTGAAATCAATATATATATATATATATATATATATATATATATATATATATTTTTTTTTTTTTTTTTTAAGAAAAAGATGTGATTAGCACATAGAAAGCAAGTGAACACAGTGACCTTCTAGGAATACAGATACATGCAAGAAACCATTTCAACTTTTAAGATTTGATTGTAATAAAGGAAAAAGTATGTATGTTCTTTTGTGGGGTACTGGGAGGCATGGGATAAATACCACACAAGTGGCTTAGACAAATACTCGAAAACTGAAAAACAGGTCTCATCTCTGTCTGGGGCAATTAATGAAAGCATGATAAAAACTGGCCTTTGAGCTGAGTATTGGAATTAAGATGACTGAATTGTGTAGCTATTTTAAGAAGACCAATTATATTATAGAGAACAAGATGACTAGGAAAGATAAAAGAACAATTAGAATGTTTTTGTGATAGTGATGGGTAAGAGATTCTGAAACTGACCTTGTCTGAAGTTTTACAAGTCCAGAGCTACAATGTAGAAGGTAGGATGTTAGAAAGCAACAGCCTCATCATACTGCAGGGAAAGATAAGGATTACTTTAATGTACTGATTTTTCTTCCACTCTCTACCCCACTCACCAACCTATTCTGTATCCTTTGCCCTGCTGGTGCCCCAATTGGCTGACCCTACAGACTGCAGCAGCAACTGGGATCCCTTACCCTCTGGCTTCTGTCTGGGTTCAACCAATGGGAAACAGCAGCAGGAGCACATGTTTGGAGTATTTCTTCCCTGCTGTGTCCCTGCCTGGTACCAAGTCTCCAGGTGCAGCTGCCTTCCGCTGTGCCTCGATCTCTCTCTGAGCTCTAATCATACTGCTTTCCCCCTTGCTTCCTCAGACTGAGGGTGTCAGTGGTTTCTTCTGTTGCTGGTCTCTGAGGGCCTGCCATTCTTTGTCTCCTTGACCCTGCCCACATGACTGTTATGGATCTTTCATAAAATTCTATGTTTAAACAATCTGGAGAATATTCTGCTTTGTAATGAGAATCAGGCTTACATAATGAAAAAGTGATTGATAAACAAGAGGGCTATACATCTTTTGGTTTATAGAAAACAACCAAATTATGTAATAGTTGCCTATTTATTTTGAAACATAGCAATAGTTTTTGAGGACAAAACCCTTAGCAGTTATCTTGGCCAACTCTCATTTTCAAGCTTAAGGTATATGCCTTGGCCTGGAGGAGACATGCTGAAAAGAGCAGACATAATTGAAGGCATGGAAGGTGCAGATGAGAAGAGGAGGGAATAGACATCTAAAGCAAACTCTTGCTTACTTCATATTTTAAGTCAGCACCAATTTGTCCCTGTTGTGAGTTACTAATTTTGGAGGAGCCTGAGGGAGAAAATCAGAAATCCCTAGCCAGAGTGATACTCTGGGTTCTACACTAGATCATGTGCAAAGCTGAAGATTCTATTTGATGGAGCCATACACACTCCCTTACACTTTCTTTTCTGCAATTTCTAGGACCCATTTTGTGTTGATTGTTCATCATTTAGCAATTAGGTAAGAATGCAGCAGTGCCATGAGTTTTCCACAGACACCTATTTTAGCTTGTGATATAACCTTGTCATGACCTTTACTGCCCGTGGCAGCTTGAGGACCTGGTGGCAGGTTTTTTGTCTCTATTTACATTTATCTACATCCTACATGCTGTGGCAACTTCCTGAACTTGGAAAACCTTTTTAGTAATTCAGACTATGATTAGCAAAGGCCCAGGGTCCCAGTTCCGTTCCTGTCACTGAGAAAGGCCACTTCAGACCAGAGGTCATCTGGGAAACCTAGAAATTAGAAACTCCTGGTGGAAAAGTGCAGACCCCAAGAAACTCTGGAATAAGACTAGCCTCTGCATTCTCCTGGGCAGGGGCTAAACCCATGTTCAAGGCTCTCCAATACAAACCTGAAGCTCCCAGGACATTGCATGCTCCCAGAAGCCTTTGCAGCTATCCCAGGACTCAGAATGTAGCTCTGGGAGCAAATGTTGTCCTTAAGTGGCTGAATGAACAGCACTCAGGGGTCATCCCTTATCCCCAGTCTGCTTTATACCTGGGATGGGATGGACAAGCTGTCCTTGCTTCAAACTCTCTAGTGGCTCTATGTTAGTGTATTTCTTTTTCATGATCAGCATGGATTTGATCAAATTTGAAAACCCTAAATAATGTATGCCAGGCACATTCAGATTCATTTGCATGTAAATCATCACAGATGATGCTTTATAAAGATTTCTAAGATGCCTCTTAATAAGCATTTTCAAGCCTCTTTTATTTTTCTGTAAACACTCTAATCTCACTCTGGAAGGTTTGCATTTGGTTTGAAATGGCAAGCCCAGGAATTCTGAGCAGATTCTGACAGGCCCGAGCTCTCCCAATCCTACTTTTCATCCATCAGAGATTGACTCAGAATCCCTCGGCCAGACGGATGAAGAGTCCCAGCTGTCAACTCCCATCTCCCACTGGTACTTTATACTCAATTGGCTTTAAAAACAAGAGTGTTTTCATGTTTTAAATGCTCATTTACAAACCGTTTCTCATCTCTTGAGTCTCTGCAATGTTCCCTCAGAGGCCTCCCTGCTCCCAGGGGAATTTTCCCTGGTTTAGGAATAAATAGAAAGGAGGGGGGTGGGAAAAACAACCCTCTTCTGATAAGCTGTCCCAGCTGACAGGCCCTCCCCTCAGACCCATCCACTTAGATCAATGAGCATTTCACAGGCTTAACCAGTTATCTTCATGAAAAAAAAAAAAGACTGTTATATATCCACACAAATAAAGAGGTATGCAACATTAAAAATGATTCCCACACATTTTAACTAGGAAAGAAATGTGAGTTTCCTACCTTCTGCAACCCCATAGTATACCCTTCTCCTCCCACTCAATTGCTCTCTAAACCAGGCATTCATTTTGTTTCCTTAAAGAACAAAACAAACACCATTCCACTAACCTTCTTCTGAGCTATTTCCTGATTTGTCATGCATATTTTTCTATATACCCAGGGTTTTACATAAGTCCAGATCAATAAATGTACAGTTTGAAAATTTTGCTCTTTAGTGACATGTGTATTTTAGTGTCTTGTGTGAAGATCTAAATTCAAACATATATGCAACTTGAATCTGTTTAGGTAGGGTCACTGTTACATTGGCCTCTATGACACATACTCTGTTATGTGGTCTACAAATATATATTGAATGAATTGATACAGCAATTAAAACATACCGGTGTCTAATGACCAAAGTATATGTCAAATGATAGAGCTAAATTAGATTGACTCCATGAAGTTCTTTCTGTTACTGTCATGATGTTTCATTTGTTCTGTACCAGCCATTCTGCAACTCTCCTTGCTGCTCCTCCCTGTAAACCACGGGAATGTAACAGTTGCACAAACCTGCCAATAGGAATGCAGAGAAGTGGACTCAGCCCATATTAGGCAAACTGCCCAGTACCCCTGCATAACCAGACACCTGATCCTGCCCCCTGACCAATAGATGGGGGCCACGAATGTTCCCCCCGCCCACTGCTATAAAGCCCTCGTCCCACCAGAGTACGCTCTCTCTCACGCAGCCAGTGATTGCTGGAGAGGAGAGCTCATGCTAGCGTGAAAAAAGGTTCTTTTGCTTTTGCCTTGGGCTTGGCTCCTTCTTGGTAGGTTTTTGGGGATCCTGAACACTGGGCACAACATCAAATACCAGCAGAAATATGTTCAACTTGGGTCTCTGAGCTGGCTAAAACGAAAATAATAATGATTATATTGGTAAAATAATAGTTGTTATGATAATTATTATAATTATAATGTAACTAATACTTAATGGTCCACAGAGTTCTTACATACACAATTTATTTTCACTATGACCCTGTTTTTCATCTTGAGATACTGGTTCAATTTCTTTGCAAGCTATATTAGTCCCAAGTTAAAGGTATGCAGTCATCTTTTGTTACCATTTGTGCATGTAACTGTGGAATTATTTCATCCCAAATCTCAATGAGAAAACAGAGAAGATAGTTGTTTGGGTTTATTAATTTACTACACTTTGTGATATGTGACAAAATACATATCAAATGATTCCTTTTGTGTCAGGCCTATTTTATTGATTAGAATACAAGTCAAAACACTGTAATAAAGATAGCTCCCCAAGAAAGTGGAGCAAACAAGGTAGAAGCTTCATTCCCTCTCATGTGCGAGTTTGAGTCAGAGCTGGAGGCTGTGCTTTCTCTTTCCACAGGACTGTGGTACCTGCGCTGCTAGAGTTTCTCTGCTGTACTCAATGTGGCTTCCCTCCCAGCCCCAGGTAGCTGCCTTGGTTGTTGGCATTCCCCAGATGGAAGGAATTAGCAAGGATAGAGAGGGAAATGCATGTGGGATAACTTTTAATGACAAAATCTTTTATCTATACGTGTACATATATATATATTTTTTAAATATATTTTATTGATTTTTTACAGAGAGGAAGGGAGAGGGATAGACAGACAGAAACATCGATGAGAGACATTGATCAGCCGCCTCCTGAACGGCCCCCACTGGGGATGCGCCCACAACCAAGGTACATGACCTTGACCGGATTCGAACCTGGGACCTTTCAGTCTGCAGGCCATTGCTCTATCCACTGAGCCAAACCGGTTTCGGCATTAAGGACAAAATCTTGAGAGGCCACTTCCTGTCACACTATTGCAAGAACTTGGTCACTGAGTCACACCTCATGGGCAGAAAGGTGGGAGAATATAGTGTCTAGCTGACTTGCCACTCACTGTTGGGACTCAGGGATGATGAATATTGGTGGTGGTGGGCGGAGAGGGTTCTATTACTAAAATGAAGAAGGAACAAATGGACACTAGAAGCAAGCAGTGTCTGCCATAATTTGACCAAACTATATTTGTTATACTGAACATATGTGTCCTTATCTGGGAGTTGGGATGAGTATAGAAGATCTCAAAAAGAAATTGTCCTGAGAGGAATCCAAGGGCAAAACTTTACCTCATAGTATTTTCTCTCTCCTTAAAGGAAAAGAACAAAGCTGAGGAAAACATGATACTGGTGACTGGCACATTTGGTCCCTCTCAGACCCTATGTACATATATCTGAATCTTCAGGAAACAGAAATAAAACATTTTCCAACGAGAAATGTTTTTCTCCCAAAGTCTTTAAGACCTAATGAGGGGAAGGAAAGCAATGCTAAATTAGCTGGGTGCAATCATCCAGGGTTTCTAAAAGAGGCAATATTGGAAGGCAGTTCTAAGGGCAACACCTACCTGAATGGTGCTGGGGCAATGTAGGTGGCATCAGGATAGTGGTGTTGGGTCAGAACCAGCATTAGCGGGCATGGAGACTGGAGGCCAGTAGAAGACAGTAGCAAGAGATAACTCAATGGAAGGCACCATTGGCAGTGACAAGTCTCTGTAAGCCCAACCCCAATTTCCAAACCACTGTGTTGAAAGATGGCTGATTAGAAGGAGTTCTCAGGAGAGAACATGTATCCTCAGCTCTGGAATTTAGTGTGAAGCCACTGGAAAATTTTATTTCTCCCCAACCCCCCACTATAAAAATAGTACACATTTCTCCCTCTGCTATCCTCCTGCCCCCAAAACCCTGAAATGTTTACATGTGGTATTGCTTCAGCTTATCTCATGCTAAGGTATTAGTTCTACAAATTCACAAGTCTATAGTATTGGGTACAGAAAAGTTAAATAGCATTTACTCCAGTGACTATTTTCATTATTTATTGAAAACATACCAAATAATCCAAAGGGTAAACCCTCAAATACAGTCATCAGCAGTTTTTCTCTAAATTACAAATATGGCACTTAGAATTGTCCCTATTCTAAGATTATTACAAAAGCCACTTCCCTTTTCATATAAAAGGCCCAGAAATTTCTATCTCTCAGTACACAGTAACTCTATCTTCAAAGTGACAAAAGATGCATCTTTGTGTAAATGCTTTGAACTGCATGTTGTACAGACTTCCACATAAGAGTCAAGTTTAAAATTCATTCCATGTGTTCTGACAATACAGTATCCTACCAGATGAGTTTGGGTGGATCAGAATGGGTCAGCACATTTGATTTTCCATTGACTTGATGTTAATGTTGGGTGTTCAATTGCTTTAAAGCATGACTAAAGAGTGTAAAAATGCTATAAGAATTCATGGTTCCAGAAGAATTCTCTGCTAGGCTGAAATCCCTGAGCTACATCTATATGTGTTTTCTAGACCTATTATTTTATTCCAAACCTTTTGAGTGTTTTGGGTATAGCAATGATTGAAGAAAGTGGTCATCATAAATGACAATTTTTTTTATTTAAAAACCTTTCAACAAAGAAGCTTCTTTCTTTCGCATAAAGGTGCAAGAGTCCTCAAAAATTTCAAGAGTGATTTTCTATAGTGTCATAGTGCCATGAGATGTCTCAGGGATGTATTAGTTGGCTATTCTATTTTTATCTCTCTCCCTTAAAACCAAAGGAAACTTCTAAATCTTCACAATACACAGGGTGCGGGGAGAGGAGTATGAGGAAGCTCGGCAATGTGGAATAGATTCTTCAAAATTGGAAAGTGCTGCAGGAGGCTCGAGTTTTATTGCCATTTTTTATTATTTTTATTTAGTATTGGCTTCCCCCTAAAGTGTTTAGCCTCTTTCACTTGCCATGATCTTTCCCAGCATGCAATGAACACTGATGATCATGTGGTCAGCCTTAGATGAGAAGAAGTATTAGCTTATGATATTTTGTTTCCTCTCCATTCTACAGCCTGCTAAAGACTGCATTCTCACATTATAATTTCAAGATTTCTTCCTTTTTCCTTTTTTTTTTTTTGCTGGCAAAACCTGCTTTTCACTTGTATTAAAACTGTCAAAACTGCCCAAAGGGAAAAAGTATATGTTTTCCCCTTGGTACTGAAAAGAGTGAAGAAGCATATTTTGGCAGTTTGAGTGTAGGTGTGAAATTTTTCACACAGCTTAACTAGGGAGGTACACAAGTCTGGCCCTGTTGGAGCATCTGATATTTCATAGATGGAAATTTCTTTAAAAGGTATGGCCTACGGCTAAATTAAAAGATGGGGATTTAGACTAGAAATGATAGCATTCCATTGAAACAATTGTCAATTAATGTGAAAGATGCTGTTGCATATTTAGAAAACAAATGGTACCCTTTTAAATTTTCCCCATGGCAAGTTTTATTGTAAAGATTTGGAGTTATACATCAGAAATGTATTCTAACTTATGGAACCTATATCAAAACAATGCAAAATATATTGCACTGTGAGTTACTGCTTTTACATGAAAGCACATCAGTTAGTGATATGCAGAAACCAATAAAACATTACCATGGCTGGCTAAGAAATCTTAGGACACAGTTCATTTTTATATCTAAGCCAATAGTTGGCTTTGTTTCATTGAAAAAAGTGATGGCATATATTATATATTTTTAATTCAATCAAATAATCTACATCTATTACACATCCCATATTAAACAAGATGTTACTACCATGTAAGTAACAAGGTTAACTAAATTTTCTGGATTCCCTCCCACCCCAGCTGAAGATTTGGTTGCGTAAATATGAATATAAATATTGACTTTTACTTTACACATAATCTATAGGTTGGTCCATTGCTGATTTTACTTCCTAAATAAAAGGTTTATCACCCATCCTCTGATTTCATTAATTTTAGAATATTAGGTTTATAATTAATCAGATTCACAGAAAAGAGAATTATAATTTTAAAATCAAATAGGATTCTTATAGCCAATCCTTTACATTAAGCCATCAAGGATGTCTCAATACAATTGAGTCTTATTTTAATGTGCTTTGTATACCTAAAAACTCATGCTGCATACAGAGATACTTATTTCTATTCCTATTAAAGAATACAAGAGAAATATTTTGGATTCACAATCTCTTTTCACTTCTTATATATTTATTGAGAGATTTTATATGTGTCCATAATTTTTATTTTTATTATAAAATCAATTTTTGAGATATGGGGAACCTTCTCTAATTGAGGAATTCCCCTTTAATATATCACTCAATCTTTAATATATCACTTAGTCTTTGCTTCACTTTTTTCCAGAAAAGACCATCATATTTTTGTAACCACTCATATTTTAAAAGTGATTCTTATGATAAAATAAAATCCTTTCCCCATGATTTTCACTTAAATTGATTCCATCTCTGCAGCCATGAGAATAAATCCACTCCTTATGACTATAAATCAGATATTTATAAATGTACATCATACTTCCC